>JAOBAT010119301.1:0-36707 GCA_026413305.1 Hydrozoanthus tunicans
TTGTCTTGGAGTCTGTGACATTCCTTTGCCACCCAGAATATCATTAAATGTACCATGTGATCACTTGTTGCAAAAGGTCTATTATTTGTCGAATAAAAACTCAACTCAACTATTGTACTGCAATACTTGTCGGAAAACAAATGTAAGGATTAACTTCAGGGACAGTATACGTGTACTGCATATGATTTTAAGCAATGACGGGTTAAAAGAGAAAAACTCAGAGTTCCCATTCCCCTCGTGGCTCGCTCTCGAATGCTACACGAGAGCCTGGTTCCAGGCTACTATACAAACACCAACTTTCATGGAAAATGTTTCAGTATTTGCTTTTATTGACTAAATATACTCTTTTTTTTATCCACAGCAACCCAGGAAGTTCTTGGTGAAGTTGAAGTGGACTACATTACTTTACCAGGTTGGAAAACAAATCTTGGAGATTGTCGCAAATTTACAGATTTGCCTCCTAATGCCCAAGCATTTGTGAGAAAGGTCGAAGAACTAGTAGAAATTCCAGGTAAACTTTTGATGGCGTTTTTTTAGTTGTCAAAGTAATTTTTGTCATCACAGTAGATGTCATGATGAAAATTTTGATTGTTGTAACTATTATAGATGCCTTGTTCCAATATCTATTTTTTAATTTCGTTAAGGTTGCAAATTTTGCCTTACTGTGGTATGAGAGCTCAAAGTAACTTTTTTCCAATTAGCATAGAACACAAGCAATATAGATAATTTCTCAGTGTGTAATCTACTATGCTTGTAGCTATGTATGCCGGAACGAATGCATTTGTTTTCAGATTTGTTTGCCTAAGAAAGCAGATAAGCTTCATTTGTTCATCGCATTGTTTACATTTTAACTAGAAACAATAACCTATAGTTTTCGGTCGCAAAGGTTCCACATAGTCTTGTAGTTGTCAGCTGCCTACAAGTTCCAAAAATCTAGTTGCCAGTTTTAATTTTTTGGTAGCATTGGCTACATACAGGTGACAAATTCGAGCCCTGGGTGTTACCCACCATGCATCGGTTAAAAGTGCTGTTCATAGCCACTGTACAAATCGGTTAATAGTAAGGTACAAGCTGTAACTGACGAAAGTTTTTTTTGTTCTATTCCAGTTCAATGGGTCGGAGTCGGGGCATCGCGTGATGCAATGATCAAGATGTTCTGATTGTGACACGCAGGAATTATCCTTGACGAAATATAATCTTTTATACCATTGATAGCACTGAAGGACATGGCAAGCATTAAGCTCGTTTTGACAAAAAAAAATAATGTCGAAAAATTCTAAACAAGGAAACTACTGTTTTCAATCTAAAATCGAAATTTCGAAAAGTGATGTATTTTTATCAGATCTGTATTTATGGTGTATCACTTACAAGTACAACAGCTCGTTATTTGTGAATTGGGTGTGAATTTTTATAAAATAATACTATTTGAATAACATTGAGAGAAATCAACATCTGAACTGGTTTCTCGTAAGGATAAAAAGTATTCTTACTCAGGAGCCTTGTTTTTTCCGTAATTCCTCCACTTCTACAGTGTTAGCCAACATCTAAATTCTCCTTAAGCCTGGTTCACACTTGTGAGCACTAGTACAAGGAACCGATTTTCACACACGTGAAATAAGCACAAGAAAATGAAAAGTACCCAAGCGCAAAGTGGACTTGTGACGTCATGCTTATGTTTATGCTTGTTTCACGGATGTTCACACTGTTGAAACTAACGACAAAAGCACAAGTATAAGAGAATTTGTTAGTTACCTATTACTTGCACTCCGTCACACAAGACGATTTTTTGCAAGGGAAAAAGGAAAATGCATATTTCACGCATGTTACCCCTTGGATTTTCCAGTGCTTAAGCTTAGGTCGCAAGTGTGAACCAGGCTTAAAAGTGTGAACAAAAAATTGGGTCATCTACACAAAATGTCCAAAACTGTTTGTAGAAACACTGCAAACACGTTCATCATCTGCTTGAGGGAAACGGATAATACTGTTATTTAAGAATTGCTTTAGAAACGCAAAACACTGGATAAACACTTGCACAGGCTTGAACTGTTCTTGTCATCATCAACTGATTGTGGTTTAGTGGTTCAAAGATAAGATATTTGTGTTTTTAAACGTAATTTTATTTAAATAGTTTTTCCATTTACCACTGTTGAGACAAGCAGTCGAAAAAAAAAAAACATTTACTATTGGTCAAAGTGTGTGCTGCAAAATAATTGAAACTACTTGCTAAAATAAAGTTATCTGGAATTGATGTGATAATGTTGAGTTGCTGTTTCGGTGTTTTTTGTTGTAAAACCGCACTATAAAAGGGCCTGATACAGGCGATCGTCACATTCAGTTGCACAGGATTAGTTCACTTGAGTACCCACAAGGCATGAAACAAGTGAACTGTTCATGTGCAAAGTTGTTTTATGTAACTTATGAACAGAATAACTATAATTGAGAGTCATAAATTTTAAAAAATTTGTTTAAACAGAAGGGAATTATGACGAAACTATATAAATTACATACAGTAGCAGAAAAAAGAAATACAAGCGAACCGCGAAGTTTCGACGAAAATGCGTTTTTTTAATGAGCGAAAATTGGTAGGTGTAAAAGCTAAAAAATGTACGAAATTTCAACAAAGAACCAAATGAAAAGAACATTGTTTGTATTTGTTTTCACGACTATATGCAAGAAATTTTTACGAATTATGAACTGCTTTGTTTTTGTCGCTCAAAAAGAATTTGAAAAGCCTCTTCGTTCAAAAATTGAATTCGTAAGGTGTTACATGTGGGAAGACCGAACCGCTTTATAGCGTGGTTTCTTTTTTGACACTTGAGATGGAAAGATACGTTTCAGACTATTGCCGAAAATGTCAGTCTCAGTTCTTCAGGTGCTCTTTTTTGAGTCAAATCTGTGTAAAAGTGAACGAAACGTTTGGTGCAAAAACTCATTTGTTTGCATTTTGACCTTCAAAATCACTTAAAACTCCTAACATCGAATAAACGTAACCTGTAGACCTACCGACCAACAAGGGGCTGTTCCAGAACAACAGAGGGGCCTCTAAGGAAAATGGCAGGGGCTTTTTAGATAACCAACAGTCGGACCTTGCTTTTTCCGGAATTTGCTACTGTCTTTGCTGCCTCTCCCATAGATCTTGGTTGCACTGGCTTGGTACGGCACGAAATAAACACCAAAAAGACGGCGCCAATTCGACAAGGCGCCCAGAGGCTGCCTATTCAAACAAGAGTCAGAAAAACATGCCCAAGACATCAACTACCAAAAAGCCCCTGGACTAGCCTTATTATGCTAATGAAGAAAGGCAGGTAAACAGATTTTACGTAGATTACCGAGCCCTCGATCACGTCACGGTAACGAATTCCTGGCTGCTGCCAAGGACTCACGACTGCTTTGCCCTTACTGGATCATGGTGGTTCTCTACTCTAGTTTTTTTGGCAAGTGGAAATGAGTGAACAGGGATGAAGCAAAGACTGCGCTCACCACAGGAAAAGGACTTTTAAGTAATGAGCTTCGGCTTGTGTAACATTTCAGCAACATTCGAGCACTTGATGGAGGAGTACCAGCGGAGCTCCCGTGGGAGATATTTTTTCTTGACCTGGAAGATGTCATTGTCTACGCTTCAACTAGCAACTCTTAGGAAAACGTTTTTGAATGCTCTTAGTTTTAACATATTTGGTAAGAAGTTAATTTACTCAGAATTGCCATGTAATAACAACTAGTTTTTATACATAGAACTCTTATTCTATGGAAATTCAAAAGGATAGTGTTGGGTACTATTTTATGTTCTTTACTATAAGTTCCTTAAAATTTTTGATTCTATTATTTTGATTGGGTTTGAGATGTGATAGCAAAATTTTGTACACAAATCTTTTTAAGAACAAAACAAAAACAATTGTCACAATGCTGGTCCTTTTTATCCTTAAACCAGTACTGTAGAAACGAAAATGTTTTAAAATGACTGTTATAAAACATTGTATATTATTGTTATTCATTTCAGAACTTTCTAGAACTATCGTTAGAACCGTCTAGAACTCTTTAGAACATTTCTCTTTCATTAAGAACATTCTGAAAGTATGCTTCCTCAAAGCACAATATTCTGGAACATTCTAGAACACTGTGACATGATTACTAGCATATGTATGACATATGGATACTTATGGAGCTTTCTACAATATAGACTAAAAGTGTAGCAAAAAGAAAGTGGTGAGGGTGTACTCAACTAAGCAAGTGAAGTTAAGAAGATGAGTCCAGTGGGACGTGTAAATCAGCAAGTGTTGTGGACAAGTCACGAAATTTTGTAAGACGCTTTATGTGAATTAAATTGATCTGCTGTGTTACCGCCTGTCCTGTTTTCAGTCATTTAACAAACAACCTGGCTCCTTACTCGTAACAATGATCCAATCTACATTATAAGTGAGAAAATTGAGATGTTCAGTCACCGTTTCTACAAAAACAGTTTAGTAAATATAGTACATGTGAATAAATGGAAGATACTGATTTTTCGGAAGGTTTCTCTTTGTTAGACTGAGCAAAATCGTTTTTTAGTTTTCAATACATCACAACCACAAGCGAATTATTGTTTAAACTTTTCTGTGCGCATTTTATTTACATACAGAGTCTGGCCATTACATGCTCAAAGGATCAGTAACTGATAACTATCTCCAATTGTTGTTGTGTGTTTTAATGTGGTTATTCTTATTAGATAAACATCAAACTGCTCATTTAGTGGTAAGTCTGGTTTTCAAGTTCTTAAACTTTGACTGAACGAGAGAAAATCCTCGGCAAGACACTACATACTTGACAAAGTAATCACAATTGAAATCATATAGCTTCAATTATCTACCAATGGTGGATTGACAGTAACTGATCAGCACTTCTTGTCACTACACAGCTTTTATGAAATAATTGACTGTTCACACGAGCAGAAATTTCAAGATCAGTGTAACAGGTATTGGGACAAGGAGTCGTACCTCTTAAACTGCGCGTAACCTTATAGTTTTCCGTTTTCTTTACACCACATAGAACCTATATAAAAAATACCTGTCCCCCGAAAAAAACTTAATTTGAAAAAAATGATATTCTTTTTACGAATTCTAACGCCAAATTGGTGCAGCAAATGCCAGGTCAATGCGATGTAGATTAGCGAACTTGACATCAACAAGATATTTCTGTTTCCCTAAGACTTTCGTCAGGAATTATCTTTGTTCTGATGCTTTGTGACACTAATTCATTAATCTACTTCAGAATGAGCCTGTCCCCCCTGAAGGACAGTGACAAGGACTGACGAAAAAATGTAGAGATTAAAAATTCGTAAAAAAATTCGCATTTTATTCGAATACAATTTTTTTCAGGGACGTATTCTTATTTTAAAATAAGTACTGTTATACAGAAAAACAAAAAAGATTTAGGTTACGGCCACTTTAACTACTCTACCCTGATACATTGCACGCATTTTAAATTCTTTTTTAGTTATGTCTTTATCGAAACGGTACCCGACTTTTGACTTTCTTAGTGAGCTGGAACTGCATCATTGGTTGGCAACGTTTTGTTCTCAGCAGAGGGCTTGGTCAGTATTTTACTCATGATCTCATAATGGTAATCTTCTGGGTTCATAGGATCCCAGACACTTGGTGACGTTTCATCAACTTGGTAGCTGCCAAATAAAACAAATTAAAGTTGGCAATACTATATACGGTCTAACATGCCCCTCATTTTCAAAGTATTTTATTCACAAATTGAGCTCAAGTTCGCAATTTTCATATTCATCCCAAAGTCAAACATTGCAGTAAATCAAATTCAAAATGGCCTGGTATTTTATGAAACAAAACATAAAACTGCTAAAAATCGAACTGTATTAATACATCACTGTTTATTAAAATTATGAGTGTGAATAAATCTATTGTTGTTAGCTCTTATTCTTTAAGTTCGAAATTTTTGGAGCAAGATTTCGTGACTTTAGTATAAGCCGAGGCCAGTGTTTGATCCCTAATTTAGGGCCACAGTAAATCGATTAAAAATCCGAGAAATACTGTAACTCGGTTTATCGTTCACTTCCCAAGTTCTGATTTAGCGCTTATTTTGTTTCAGTTTATTAATAGGGTTGGTTATAATGCCAGAAGAACGCAGTACTAGTTGCTGTTAAAGCTGTTTAATATTCAAAACTTAATGTGCTGTTTGTCTTTGGCTATCGGTCATCTCTAATAAGCCCCCCCCCGTCTGAAAGTCTAAAAATAATAAGCCACCTTTTTAATTGTTTGCACATTTTGTCATATTCTATTGAGTCTTGGTGTCTCGAAGACGTATCAGAAGAAAATGCAAAAAAATTAGTTTTCTTCATAACATATAGGGCTTTTTGTTTAACTCGTTCCAGTCTCCCCTCGGAATTGGGGTAAAAAAGCACATGTTTTGCCAATTTTCCTGGAGTTTCTCTTAAAAAAGCACGGGTACCCCACAAATTTTTTTCGTCAACGAGTCAAATTTCAACAGGATTCTCTGAAGAGAAAAAAACGAAAAATCTGGGTGTTGCAAATGTAGAAAAATATAAAAAAACATAGACAAGAATACACTGTTTTTTGAGGTATTGGAAACATATAAACAACAAAAACCCACAAAAATGCCTCCTTACGATAAATGTTTTTGCTGAAAATCACAAGAAAATTATTCTCCTAATCCAGAAGAACTCTTTACGTTATCTTCCTTTATTTCCCTTACGCTCCTTGATGCTATCTTGGTTGGCCACACGAGAAAACTGTTGTTTTAATTTCAAGCTTACAACAACAGAAAAATAGCCCTGGAGGGGGTATTTGTATCAATCATATCTCAAAAGTTAACACGGGCACACCCTTTTTTTATTCCAGTTTTTCAGTTTATATATAAAGATTGACAAATGAGGAAAGTTTGACAAAAATCTAGGTGCGGGTTCTATTTCAACGGAATGACCTTAAGCAACGTTCAGAGTAAGAGCTATTCAAAATGGCGGCGCGCAGGAAATTCAAACTGTAAAACTGATGAAAACAAGTTGCCTGGCGTTAGTTATATGCACAAAAACATCAAACTTGTGCTGCTGATATGGACACAGACTTGATAAGACTTTCATTTTAGACCAATGTTATACAATTGAGGATTCCTTTATTTATTTATTCATTCATTCATTCATTCAGTTCACTCACTCACTCACTCACTCACTGACTGACTGACTGACTCATTCATTCATTCATTCATTCATACACTAGATTAGACAAATAGTCCAGTTCAGCAGTGCTGGTTTGAACGGAGCCCTTTAACAATAAAATTAAACTTACCTCAATTTCGACCCAAAAAAATTATTGGCAACTTCATTTTCTGCAAGTAAAATAAAATCTGGGAGATTAATCAACAAGTATCACAAATCTTAAACTAAATCACATTTTCTTGTGAAAAAAAGTATGGTGTATTAGCTGCATTCACAGTTGTAGGTGACGTTTAGGGCATCTAAGTACATACATAAATGGTTTGTATACAGCTATAGTATACATTTCTACAATGAAAACTCGTATTCAATTTCTCAATGCAAAAATTTGAAAATTAAAATCGAAACTGAGATTCAAATCTTCTAGTGCATTCTTTTACCAAAAAAATGCCTTCCATTTTTAATTCAGCTGCATATTGCATGGAAGCTCTGTGATATAAATTTCATTTATTATTGTGTCACGGTTATCCAGCATTTTCAGCGTCATAAGAGGCTTATCTACTGATTCATCTGTTTGTAAAATAATTCAAAGATAACTATAATGTTGTTCCGATGTAGAACAATTCTTGATTGTCACCTGAATGTTGCATGTAAAAACTAATATAATTTTTGTCCAGGCTGAAACATGTTTTGAACTTCCATTTTGAATCTAGACACGTAAATAATTTTTCCACAGTACTTCTATGGTTAATTTTTATCAAGCACGAGATCTTGTACTTGAAAGGGCTACAGAACAGCAAGAACCACTGGACGTTCGAATAACCAGGGAGTTGGAAAGGTGTGAATTACTTGTAGGAAAGTCTAGCATATACTCCCCAGTGGGGGAGGGTGGAGAAGAAATCAGCCCTTGCTTTTGCTGAGGCCTCTGCAAGATAGCTATTGTTTTCATTTTTTCTTTTTTAAAAATATTTTTTGACAGAAAAGGTCTTTAACTATGTAAATTTTTTCTGCAGGCAAAAAACTTTCAATGATAATCAAATGCCTTCAGCTGAGCACTGTACACCAACGAAGGGTCATTGTGGATCTCACTCATGAATTATGGAAAACTATAACATAAATTTTACCTTTGAATACAGTTAACATAACTTTCTTCATCTGTGCTCTGAAAGATTAATAAGACAGCGATCTTCAAAATGGTGTGGAAAACAAGAAAAAGAAATCATGTAAATTGTTTCTCTGGTAAACCAGTTGACTTACAGAACAATGAAGATATTAGTTAAAGAAAAGAAAAAAACACTGAAAGCAGTGTTCAAGTTTTCAATAATAATTATAAAGAAAATATTGATTATATTATTACTATTAAACTACAAAAATAATAATTATTATTATTGATAACAATAACAATAATGATGGGTTTTTTGACACTCCACTAGTCAGCTCTTCTTTGTCAAACCAACCAAACAACAGGGTTGGAACATTGCAGTCTCTTAAGTCTCCTAGATAGAGTTCAAGAGGCTCGTAGATCAACAGCTTAGTGTCCCTGTCCATGAATAGTGTGAAAAAAAGATGCAAAACTTTCAATCCTGGGCAAGTCAACTTTCAAACTCTGAGCATGGAAGTCACAGTGTCTTACTGACCAAGGCAACAGTCAAAACACGTTTGTTACATATGTTAGGTTATTCGCATGTGAGTCTCACCATGCTAAGTGATTCAAGTAGTAAAAGTGTTTTTTTTTTTCTTAAAAATAGCCACTATCCACCTCAATTGAAATAGAATAAATGATTAATATAAGCTGTCACAATATGAAGGGGGTAGGGCTTCTCCTTAGATTGTTGAAATAGTTTTGACATAGAGCAGTGACAGATGAAACCAAAACGTTAAGAAAAATAAATTTACTTATAATTTCACTACAATCATGTGTTCATTTCTTACCTATGTGCCATCAACTCTAAAATTTGCATGAGAAATTTCCCAAGCCCCTTTGAACAGTGTTTTTTCTCAAGCTGAATTTCATAGCTGTTAGGAAATAAAAAGTGCCAGATTAATCATTAGCACCTCCCGCCCCTATGACCAAGGTTCAAATATTGAGTTCACTCTGACTGTAAGCACTTTCTTCAGTTTTCTCTTTTCATCCACAAACTTAAACAGCAGACTGTCACAGACTCACAAAGTTTGGCAAACACTTTTTACATATAACAGTCAACAAAATAGCTTACACTATTAAATTTTCAACCCTGAATATTTCATTTCATATTTCAAGCACTCTGCTTGGTTTACTCAATCTTGTTATGAGTTCGTACACCAAATTGAGCATTTGAGTTCAGTCTGACTGTACAGTGATGCAAAGCTCAACCCTTTCAGTCCCAAATTTGTCAAATGACGTATTACTAAATTCTCCCTACTAGAACCCATACTTTTCCTGTTACCAGTTTAGGAGAATTTTGACTTTCATCCTCGGTAGTTTGCTATGCTTGATCAATTTATATTTTCTCATTACTAAATGCTTTATATTGTATGAGTTATGTAAGGAGAAGTTAGCATTGATAAACTGGCTGGGACTGAATGGGTTAAAACGCCTATAACACTAACAACTATTTTTGTTACCACTTGTTTGGAAAACTAAGGACGTTTTGAAATCGATCATATTCTCAATTTTTTACACACATTTGAAGTTCAAGTTTACTTGGTTCACGACCGCATTTTAAGGGGGTTATGACGCCATTCCCGGACATCTCTAGATCAAAACTCAGCAAGATGGGCATGAATGGATCAGAGATTTTTGACCCAGAAGTACATTCCAATTCCTCATACAGTTCACAGTTCTTTTGTACCTTCATGTTTAGAAAGATCTAAATTGCTCAATATTTTAAGTCGGGAATGACGCCACAACAATGAAAACTTTGCTAGTTCGAGCCACTGTAGAAAAATAATAATTGGACCAAATTTCGAAAACTTTTTTGCAGAAGTACTTGAAATTGTATGTAAAACTATTTGATCCCAAAAAAGTTGTTACCGTTATATGCATTTTAAATGTGGTCTGAGAAAATTTTAGCTGTCACTTTCAGGTATCGATAGGTTTGGAAAACTCAAGAAACTGAATTAAATGTTGGATATAAAATGATTTGTAGCCAGCGCGTTAAATAATTAAAATTTTACAAGTAGAGAAAACAAAATAAGCAGATAACAATTCAACTGACCACTTACCAGTACAATACTTCTTCCCCTTCATCTAAATCAAACCTGAAATGCGACATTCCTACACCCTTTCCTGATTCATCTTTAGCTATCAGATACCTATAAACAGTAGCATTGAAATTAACTATAAACTTTAATAGTATACAGTAAAGGTGTTCATTTTGAAACATAAATGCTGGTTGTTCTTAAATGTGCTGGACCAGGTTTCCTCCTGATTTATTGTAATTAATGAGAGGTCTAATGCAATATAAATGACATTGTTAACTCTCCCTAGATTATACCTTTTATCTCTTAATAACAGCTGGTAGAACTTGGCTTTGGTTTTATAACATTTTGACTCAAGGAGTCACGGGAAAACAGGCAATAGGACTCGAGGTCCACTTTAAGGACTGCCACCTGGGACCTATGGTTTAACGTCCTTATCCAAGAAGACAGGAAGTTCTAACAGTTTAGGGATGTCAGAGCAAAGGCAGAACCTTCTCCTCAGTTATTTTAAGACTCTGAGTGAAGGTCTGGCACTAGGAATAGAACCCAGGCCTCCCACAAGGCAGACTGGCCCTTACAAATTTGGCTAAGCAGGCGGCAGTTAGCATTTCATATCAGGTCACTTACAGTGCTTTTTCACTAGGTCCTTCAACTGTTTTGGGGAACATAAAATTAGCTCTGTATGCACAACTATCATTACTAACTTAAAGGTGGTGTTAAGCGATCCAACTTTAGTGCAATAGAAATGACGTTTGTTTCAGATTCAGATTCACTTATTTGGGGTAACTCACACTGTCATAAATTTTTAGTCAGTTTTGGAATGCACTAGAAAATTGTCTCTTAAACAGTCTGAGATATTACTTAAAACCAATAAAGGGGTAAAGTTTTAAAAAAATTGCGACTATAATTAATGTATAAAGCTTGCAGCTACTTGTTCAGCATTGATTATTATCAATCTAAACAACATTTTAAATACTGCGTTCAGTTTGAACAATGTAAAGTGGTTACACTGGTTATTTTCCCACAACATTCAGTGTTCTATATAGTTTGGCCAAAATGAAAAGATGCAGCAACTTGTCGTTTTTATCCAGCACCCTGTCAATTTCAGAGCTTCAGCCTTATTATTATACAGTATTAAGCAAAATAAAACAACCAAAGTTTTGATGATTTAATTCTATATTTTTCAAAGTTCTTGAGCATTTTGAATGGTCACTTGAAATATTTTCATTTGAGCCACATTAAACAATCAGCAGTTTCTTTGCTTGTGACAGTGCTTGCTTTGTAACTGCCTAATCAGCAATAGCAGATTGGTTGCAGAAGTCAATCTTGTTAATACTGATGCACTCATAAATATCAATGATAATATGTAAGTTGGACCACCTTGGAATTTTTTTTAGCAAGTTAGAACACAGATACTGATTTTGTCCCAGGTCAATTTACCCAAGCTTTGGTCATTCCAATTACCTCCCCCTAAATAAAATGTTGCCTTTTCATTACTTACTTTCACCCTGAGCTATGCATGTTCTTTTGTGCCATATATTATTTCATCAATACTGAAGTTGTTCTAAAAAATGAAATGAAATGTAAAACATACCACGCCCTGTCATCTGTCATTTCATCTTTCTTTTTCTTATCATTCCACCCCCATGGGCTGTCTTCGTACCTATTGAAATGCAATTAACAACATGGCAAATGAGATTGGATTGTTATCAGAATTTTTTTAACTTTACAAATACAATGTACAATATGCTACAAAACAAGCACCTAAAATAGTAACACTAAGGTAGTTGATTAAAAATGCCTCAAGACTCACAGGGTTTGCATGTTTCGTTTTGTAAGATCAAAGACCCATTCTACATCTTCCTTGCTCAAGTCAGCTACCCTTTGACACTCAATTGCTACATCAAGCCTGCAAAAAGTAGTGCACTCATGAACATGTTAACTATGCCTTTACAGGGGTTTCATTGTTTTAAAGTAAAAGGGAGCCTGTGATAAAGTAAGCAGGTGTAACATTCTAACTTTGAACAGTGAAATGCAGTTCAGTTTGGACCTAAACACAACAATACTCAACACTACTAAATAGCCTCTACAACCAGAATGCATGGCCAAGGTGGTCACTAAGATAAAGTTCAGGTGATCAATAACCATGAGCATGGTTGGCAGAGGTACATCCTCACGTAGGCACCCCAAAAATTCAAAATAGTCTCGCTTTTAAAAAACCTTGAATCTCCTTTGAGAAATTCAACTCAGTGTAGACATGCTCTAATGAATATATTTTGTTTGTATCAAAAATTCAAGTGAAACAAAACAGTAAAACTATACTTAGTTTTTGGTGAACAGATGTACTGGCTGAGTACGTTTGCTGCCAGAATTGGTCAACAGAATCTATGTTTGCTTCCAGAATCAGTGGTAAGCGTCATCACTATCACATTTGTTCTTAAACCAGAAACGCCAGAAACATGCATCAAAACTAGTGGGAGTTGTACACCCTTACTTTATTTCTTTCAGGATCAACAAAAAGGATTGGTTGTCCGCTAAAGCAATGAGCACCAGTCAGTTAGGGCTCCGACTGTGATTGGATTAGCAAACCAGTTGTGTGACCAACATTAAAACCCCAGAGTGGAATGCTGCCCCTTATAGTGAAGCCCTGGAGGGATGAGGGGGGGGGGAGGGGGATTTGGATGGAAATCTGTTACCAGACCCCTTAAGAGATCTTTTGCATCGTAATTTTAAAGGTTTGACAAAAGAAGAGAGTAATTAAGTGGCTGAACTATTATGTAAATATGCATCTGTAGTTGTGCTCTCTCATTTCGACATTGGAAAATCAAACCTCACTATGCACAAGATCTATACAGGAACTACAAAGCCCATCAATTAACACCCTCGTCTAATACACTAAAAAGACAAGTGGAGGAATTGCTGGAGCTTGGACTTATCAAGAAATTGAACAATGCCTAGAGTTTACCCATAGTAATGGTGACCAAAAAATGCGGAAGTCAGACTATGTGTTAACAATAGGGAAGTCAATGCTGCTACTGCTTCATGTGCTTTTCCACTCCCACACATTGACCTCTCCCTGAACGCTCTAGGAGCTAGTGGTTACTGGCAGGTTCCAATGGACCCTGCAAGTAGTGACAAAGCAGCTTTTGTTACAACCTCCGGTTTGTATGAGTGGACTTTACTGCCTTTTGGCCTTACTTCAGCACTGAAACTCGGCTCGAAACCTGCCTTATTTATCTTGATTATGTTGTGGTATGGGGAAAACATTTCAAGAGTTGGGTTGCCTGGATAAAGTTTTCCTAAAGTCCCTATTAAGCCTAATTTTTTACTTTTTAGATTAAAAATGTTGTCATTTGCTCAAAACTAGAATAACCACAGAAGTTATCCACATCTAAATATGCTTTTTAATAAAAAAAAAAAAAAGATTTGAATGAAAATTTTGACCGAGCAGGCCAGGGACTGGTAACCTGTCATGTAGCAACAATGGTTTGTTCAAAAAGTTTCATTTCTATTAAAAAAGATAAGAAAGTGTTTATTTCAACCAATTTCCTGGAAATAGTTTGTTGATTAAAGTCATAACAATATGACTATTTCAGCAAGAATGCAAGGTTTTGAGATAAAAAAGATTGTCTCTGCTTCATGCTTTGTGCTATGTCATATGCTTCTTGCTACATCAGACTTGCACAATTCAAACCAAAAAATATGTAACAGGAACAGCGTGAAAATGTTTTATTTTTGGAAATTACTATTACCGAAAGGTTCTACTTTACATTTGGAAATTTAAAAAAAATAAGCTTGATAGGGACTTTAAGATTTTCCTCTGCAGAACTTAAACTTAAACCATACCATTGTGTCTCATTTCAGAAATGTTGTGTATCTGGGTAATGTTGTGACTGAACGGGGTATAAAAACAGATCCTGTCAAATGTAAAAAAGTGAAAGATTGGCTGGGGCCAAGTGAAGAGTTTTCTATTGAAGGTCTTGCTTCATACAACAGACAACTTCCTAAAAGTTTGCTGACGATGCAAGACCTCTATACAAAGACACTGAAAGACTAGGTAGATTTCACGGTAGACACTTTCAAGAGTTTGCAAATTCACAAAATAGATATATTACGTCTCGATTTTCTAAGAAATATTCGTTGACAAGTAATCGGCGACCGCAGTTAAAACACAAACATGTACAAAAACTCTTGAATCGAAATGTCACATCATTTCGAAAGTTCCTGCTGGTTTACTTGATGTTTTTGTCTCGCTGATCTGTCTGTTTCCACGAAAACCAGATCTATGAGATCATTGTCAAAAGAAAAATAATACCAAAGGGTTTTCCGAAATAGGAACTTCAATCATCGTGGTAAAAACATTGAAGGCAAGGTCATGAAGGTCAAGTCTGCACATGCTTTTTCCATTCATGTTATTCATTTTCATCAGCTTTGTCATCACTTGTTTTTTCACCTTCCTAGTCAATTGAATTACCAGCTAAAACATCTTTGTCTAAATCCCTGGCATGCAAATTTCATCGCTTTCCTCATTGTTTTTGCCAAAAATTAACTTAAACTCGTCATAAGTAGTTTCTTCTTGTGCCACTGCCATGACATTCAACACTTACAAGTGAAGACAAAACTTTAACTTACGTGATCTCCCTCGTGTAATTTGATTGGCTGTTTATTGTTCTAAAAACAATAGAAACAAATTCTACACTGTGTAGAGGAGGGGAGAGGCCAAAGATTGGAACCATCTCTGGCAAGCCAGTTTAGGCCATTTCAGGAAAAACAGAACATTGCATCACAGCCGGTTTAGGCCATTTCAGGAGCAAAAGGGTTAAGAAGAACTGATTATTCAAAGTTGGGAAACTGGAACCTTGGCAACTAGCTACTTAGTACTTTCAATTATGAGATTGAATGCCAGGAAGGAAAACATCATCTGAATGCAGATGCCATGTCCTATAAACCTTGTACTGAGCGATGCAAATGGTTTAAGAGTTGGAAGAGGCCAGAGCCAAAGATCAAAGTCAGTATTGCAGCCCAAACTGACAGCAGAGTGTTCCAAGTCAACCCAATGCACGAGAAAGGAGCTGGACATGCAACAATTTACATCCAACTTGTTGCAACATGCAACATGGCTAAAAATGTTGGACAAGGAAATATTTGTGTGGTCTGCCAGCATCTGGCCCAGACCTTTAAACAATAGTAGATCTGGAGTTCATGCAACGACAAACCAAGCTAAGAGACCCTCATGAAAAGTGGAATCCCCCTACAGTAGAGTAGTAAAGGTTCTGTGGGGCCAATTCGAGAGATAAGAAATTCTAAACCAATTACTTTCTCGAAGGTGGGAGGAGGAGGATGGTGGTCAGTTGTCATATCAGATTGTCTCCCCTGTGACTTGCGAAGAATTGGATTTGATCCGTGCCATGGACATGCAACCACAAGTCACAGGGGAATAAAAGACACTGCATGTCTTTGTACCCATTACTACAGGCTCGGACCAGCATTAGCAGATGGGTAGTTGGGTAAAGACTTGTCACAACTGTGGGGCTAAGAAACAGTGTGGATGCTGGTGTTCCACTGGAGCACCTTGCAATTAACATACTTGGACCACTACCTCAAACTCCTCAAGGAAACTGCTAAGTTGTGTTCTAGTTGTAGCTGATTATTTTACAAAGTGAACAGAAGCCTGTACAATTCCTAACCAGGAAGCAACAATTGTCACTGAAAAACTTGTGGATGAATAAATGCATCTTTTTTAGTTCCTCAAAGCTTCAGAGTGACCAAGATACTAACTTTGAATCAAAAGTCATTGTAGAAGTGCGTAACATTTTGGACATTGAAAAGACTCGGACAACACCACTTCATCCACAATCGGATGGCTAAACTGAAAGATTCAATAGAGCCTTAGTAGAACTGTTGCATGGCAAAGCCACAAAAACTGGAATGTACAGCTTCCCCAATGTATGACGGCCTATCAAGGTTCCGTTCATGAGCCTACTGATGAGACCAAAGTCTGCTGATGCTTGGATTGCAAGTGGAGGTGCCACTTTATCTGTTCAGAACCAACCTCTGATGCAGAACCACTGGAAACAGAGTATGCATGCTCAAGCAGTGCCCACAAAGCCAGGAGACGACAACTAATCTGTGCAGCAGAGTAATAAGAACTACTACAGGCATGTGTTGAGCAAACCCTTTCAAGTTGGGGACAGTGTCTGGTTACGTGACTTGCTGACACAAAGGTTGGAACCCCAAATTAGGTTGTCCATGGAAAGGACCCTTTGTCATTACAACTATATTGTCTGATGTAACTTATCTCATCCTGAAAAATCCCAGAGCAAAACCTAAAAGGATATATGCAGATCAACTGAAGCCCTATCTCAGACCACCACTAAAGAACTGGGTAAAGGGGAAGCACAAGTTAACCTTAGCATGTCAGTGTTCTCTCAAGGGCAAAACAGAAGGGAGTTGCACCCTGCTGTTTTTTCAAGCACCCATCTAGTTTGTTTAGTGCACTTCTGATTTTGTCAGCCCCTTCCGTTTTCTTGCTTTTTTGCTTCCATTTTATGGTGTAAATTTGATAAAAAGGCTTTATTATGATCTTACGTAAAGACTTTCAAGTTCAACTGCATCCTTAAAAAATGTGAGATGCAACATATCTTTCTCAGCAGTAAGCGGAAACTGACAGTTGCTATGGTGACTTCAATTTCTAATCCAGTTTCGGTCAATCAGAAATTGCATAAGAAAAACCAAATTTTGAACTTTATGTCCAGTTTGGGCACAGCTGGAACAAGTTGTTGTTTCTCAGGGGGAAGAGAAGCGTATACGAGTAACTGAGCTTCGGTTGAGTTGTTGCCCCTCCCCCACTGTTGTGTTGTTGAAACCCAAAACTTTTACTGGAACAGTTATAGAAAATGAGTGTTAAGAATAAAACAATTGGCACTTTGGGTTTAAAGTACTTCATCACTCACTTGAAGTGTCACAACATTCTAGCAAGATGTTGTCATAATACAATTATACTGTATCTTCCAGTTTCAGACTAAATTCAAAATCATAAATTAGGTATGTATATTGACACAAGTCATGCAAAGACAAAGCCAAAGCCTGGCTATGAAATGGCATCACAACACTTGCCATATTTCCAGCTAGAAGGACATGAATCTTTTATTACTATGTTCATGTTGAGGAGATGTAAGTGCTTTGACTATAGCTTTTGGCCTCTTTAGTAAAAGTGGACAGACAAAATGATTTATTCAGTTTAACTTGTACAGGACTTGCATCTTCCATCTACCAAAAAATGAATGGTGGCTACAAGAAATTTAAAACTTGTAGCTAGCTTGCTACTACAAGATTGTGTCAGGAGCCTCTAGGACTGATTAATTAAAAATTATTGATTCTAAGAAAAAGATAAACAATGTGATTAATGAATGGAGCTTATAGAATCTACTAAACCTTGCACTCTGGCTACAAAGTTTTTCCTTTGGTAGTCAGCTGGCTACTTGAGAAAAAAAGTTAATTTTAAGCCCTGTTATAATTATATTATTCTTAAATTCCAAATAAATGCCTGAGAATTAAAGTCCCAATCAAGCTAAATTTTTTACTTTTTTGATTAAAACTGTTGTCATCAGTGAAGTCAAAATTTGTATAAACTGAGAAAATTTGCATGTCTAAGTTTGCTTTTTAATCAAAAAAAGATTGGAATGTAAATCTTGACTGAGCAGGTCGGGGACTGGTAACCTGTGATGTAGCAGCAGTGAGTTAAGTGGTTTTTGTTTTAGAAAAATTCTTTTCTGTTAAAAGTTATCGAAAAATTCTTTTTTCAAACAATTTCAAGGGAGTAATTCATTGATTAAAGTTATAACAATGTGACTATTGTAGCCAGAATTGAATTTTTGAGAAAAAAAAGATTGTCTCTGATTCATGCCTTGTGCTGCGTCATATGCCTCCTGCTAAGCCATCACTGCATGCTTTAAGTCTAAAAAATGTAACAGGATCAGGGAGAAAAGGTTTTATATTCAAAAACTACTATTATTAAAGGTTCTATTTTTCATTTGGAACTTAAAAAATATGCTTTATACGGACTTTAAGTTGTTTTCAATCTTCTTCTAGTTTATGTTTTGATATTTTCTTAAAATTCTTTAAAATAGACCAACATGTTTAGATATCCATTTAAAAAACAATTTTATTTTTACCCATTTCTGTTGTATTTCTTGAAAGGAGCCAACTTAGCCAAATGATCATCCACCTGTCTCAAAACAAATTGAAAAATCTATTACTCCTACATTATTACTGTTACATTATTGATTTTATATAGAGGATACAGTATTACATGGATAAAATTCGTATCTCCATGCGGCCATGTAATTTTCTTTTTATCATATACTTGGTGAGATTATTGGTTTAATGCAAAAGCAATATTTTTATTGACACAGAAAAAGGTCTCAATGGCAGGAAAAGTCTCATATCAATCACATGTGATAAAATCCTAAACTTTAATAATATTGCCATTATGTGTTGTAAATAAGACATAAGAAAAACAAAAATCTTTTCACATACCCTATTTGCTTCATCAACCAGTGCCTGTGCAGCATTGATCTTGGCCAACTCCTAACAAACAAAGAAACAACAAATAACAAGGATAGATAACTGCAAGAAAAAATTAGTTATTACAAAATTTTGGAATAATTTATGAGGCCAAAGCAGCTGGCAAAATAACAGTTAATGATGATATATTTATTTCATTATATTTCAAATGGAGTCAATAATCAATGTCCAATCAACAAAACTAGTTAATATGGTCAACGACAATGCTATTGAAATAATTCCCATATTTTGGGAACTGTATCTTCAGTGAACATTTATTAAACTACCTTAGGCCATGTTGTGAACTGATAAGTACTGGGGTCAAGTAAACTGGAGGAGGTTCAAGTCTTTACATTAAGCATTAAGGTAACTAGGTGTTGGGCCAGTAAGATCTGGTTTCATTGCCCAGAACCAATCGCACTGGCCGACTCAGCTTTATGTTGCCTGGTAACCGTATTTTTGCCACAGTGCATCGTTTCCATTCTGATCGTAATTACTTCTCTGTAAAAACTTAGTGCTTCAGTTATGCGAATTTTCAATGCCTTTCTTATCAATTAGCTTATCCGTTAAATCGATCATTTATTCGATATATTCCCTTGCTTGAAAAAATAGCTATAGTAATTAATGCTCATATTCCTTGTAGATCAAACCTCTTTTCTTTTGAGTTTCTTCTCTTTTCCTTTGGCAGATTTTCTCTGGTAAAAATGAAATGGCAAAAGGTTTAGATATTGTACAAAAAATTTCGGTTTTTATCTTTTTCTTAGCAATGTCATGTGTCTTACATTTAGAGGGTATACCGTATAGCCAGTACACACGAGTCACAACTATAATAAAACATGGGAACTTTTTAAGTCCAAAATCAAATGAGTGCAAAGCCTTGCGATCTAACCAGTAAAACATATAACTTGACGCTAAATTTGGAATACTTACCCCCATTGAAAAGCAAATTTGTCTTGTTCGGTGCTAATGAAACAGGATAAAATAGTTCTCGTGAAGGCTCTTTATATTTTCCCGCGCATTTCTCCAATGCCGGCCATCTTGAATTACACGACCGCTGTGCATGTCGGTTGTATGAACTCTCGCCTCATGCTTACGCGTCCAAGTATCTGATGACGTCATCTTGAATGGCGGAAGGCTCGTTCGATTTCCGTCGAGGAGTTCTGATATTTTGGGTTTAAAGATATTGGTCAAATGGTTTAAAAAAGGCTTGTAAAGTTACATCATTAAATCATAAAAATGTCAAATGAAGAAAAGGCTGTTGATCTGATCTCTCAGGCAGAAAAAAAGGTTAAGTCTGCACAAGGATTTTTTGGTGGCTTGTTTGGGTATGTGTATTTACACCAGACTCCAGAGTTAAATCATTACAAATGTAAGACACAGTTACGAGTCCATATATATGTTCTCTTGGTTTTAGCTTATCATAAATCTGTTTTTCAGAGGAGCATCAAAACTCGAAGATGCCGTCGAACTATATCTTAGAGCAGCAAATATGTTCAAAATGGCCAAAAAGTGGAGTGGTAAGAAAAATCTTTCACTTTGTCATTCATACTGGTAACTCATTTGTTTAAACTTTTTTAAAGCTGTTACATTTATCTATTTTGTAGTATAAAAAGGACTGTTTTGACTCGTACTTGAGAGAACAAGTTAGACACGACATAGTGTATAATAAATAATGCCGAGTTGAAGAGGACAAATCTTAAGGAATCAGTTGATATCTTTGAATGTAACAAGCAGATCGTTGTTTATCATTTGTTCCTTATTCAATTCTCAAAAGAATAGAAACAGTATTTTCGATTGTTCTTAAAAACTTTTAATGACTGACATTTGGTTCAAGTTGATGTAAAGTATTAACTCCTGTTTGTTATGTTGTTCTCATATGATTATAATATTGTAAACAAACCAATTCATGTTTTCCCATGTTCTTTGTAGCTGCTGGGACAGCCTTCACTGAGGCGTCACAACTGCAGTTAAACCAACTACAAAATAAGCATGAAGCTGCACAGCATTATGTTGATGCCGCAAACTGTTTTAAGAAATCAGACAATGAAGGTAATACAAAGTACCATATCAGGTCTGTAAAGCCCCCAGGTGCTAACTAATGATTACAACTTGGGGATAGAAAATGGTGATAAAACTTTATTTTTAGATTCCCATCCTTCTTGGCTTGGTATAAAAATGAGTGCTAGCATACATGGGCTCATTTGACATGATTGATAATCGCGGTTATTTGTGCTTCCAGTGTACTGGGGTTAAAACTGCTCATTGTAAAGTGCCTTTGAAATAAAAAAGAGTAAAGCAATGCATTTTCGTAGCACCTTTTCCATATTAATGCTAAAAGGCGCTTTAATTTACAACGATCAGTTTACCCCCAGCAGACCGGAAGCATATGAAGTTATAGGCACCTCTGGCAGCCGCTTCAAAGTTGTCCATGTGTACTGGTACCCATTTTACCGACCCCAGAAGGATGGAAAGCTGAGTAGATTTTAGCGGATAAGAAGGTCACCCAAATATTCAACCCTTCACCAGGTTGGGGATCGAACCGGGGACCTCAGGATTGGGAGGCAGAGTTCTTACCACTATGCCAACCCCTCTGCTATTTCCACATAGCATTATCAATATAGAAAGAGCACTTTACAAATACTTCGCTTTACTTTTTTACTTTACTTTGAAAAAGTTGCTGCAGCCAGTTTATGAACTACTAAATGTAATACATAAGACAAGACTTGAAGAATCATAACCAGGCATAAAATTTGGTTAAAAATCTTAGTAAAATACAAGCTTTTGGTTGTCAGACTACAACCTTTGACAAGTAGAAAACTTAACTACAGAGCTTAGCTTGTATTTTACTAAGATTTTTAACCAGAGAATGATTTTACTATTTTAATTTGAAGTAAGACAAGACATTTTAGAATGAACTAAAGAGAAGTTGGAAGTTTGTAAACTAAAAGTCTTGTCGTCTTCTTGTCGTGTGTTATTGGTTCTGAAATGTCTTGTCTTTGGTAAAACAAAAAGAATCTCTCTTTACTTACTTGATACCTGAAGCTCTACCAAGGTAAATTATTTAAAAGTGTAAGTTCACGAATGAACAGATTTGCTGGCCATGAAGTAACTAGCCATTATTAAGTACTGCATTTGGTGATTCAAAACTGGAATCTGATCATAGTGAACCACTGTGTACAGATACAAAAGCAATTCATAGACAAATAACATAAAAAGTGTGAGACTCCAACTAAATTTTAAAACAATATGTTGATGTCTTAACATAAATTTGTTTTTACAGAGGCAGTAAAATGCTTAGAAAAAGCCATTGACATTTTTACAGACATGGTAAGTTTGAAGGGATTAAAACCTACAAAGTCGATTCCTGGAATGGTATTGAAATATTTTACCATCATGGCATTAGACAAAGTACAGTACGCCTTGCTAAAGCTTGTCAATTTGGTTTCAATTTCTTTTTTGCATTTATGTTTATTATACTAACCACAAATTAATTAGGAATTTCAAGACTTTTTCAAAGTGTTTTTGTTAATTAATTAGGATTGTAGACTATTGATTCTAGTAAGGATGCTTAATAAAAATACAAGAGACTGGAAGAGTTTGGATAGAAAAGAAATATCAGTTAATGATGTCAAAACTAACAAAGGTCAACCCAAAACACCAAACTTAACAATGAACTAATTTAATTTCTACTACCTGTACTATTGGTCACAAGATGATAAATTGTATATGATGTCAGTAATTGTAATGTATAATTATTAGTTTGACATGTAATATTTTGTTATATTTATTATTAATATAATACTAATTATTGTTACTATTGTTAATATAAAACCAAACAGGTGAATGGCATTTTTTGAAAGCTCTGATTTATTCACAGATAAAACTAATGAACATTCTACACTACTCACTTTTGGTCACTCATTCTTAAAAGAAAAAAGAAGGCATGGTCTCATTTTGCCTTGTTTTCAAAATCTTGATGAAATTATGAAAATAGACAAGGAAGGAACTCTAGTTTAAGAATAAACAAAAAAAGAAGGATTTGATTAATGCTGAAACAATTGTAATTATCCCCCTCAGTGTCTGTGAATAGTGAAAGGTATTTACCTCGATAAATATCAACCACTTGCCATGTCTTCTTCAGGGGATAATAATTGTTAAATGTTTTGTAACCACATGTTATATGTTGTGTACAAATAGTCTTAGTACTTACTTAGGGGCCTACAAAGGGGTGCTTAGATGTCGCTTGTCTCACATTCTTTTTGTCTTTTTGTTGCACCTTTTTCTAGTGTAAAATGCTGTGTTATATTTGTGTCTGAACAAAATGTCACTGTCATACTTTTCAATTTTTAAGCAACTATTTGCTTAATTGTTCATCTCTTTACAGCTCCAGTTTATCGATCGATGTCAAACACAATCAAGCAAACATGATGAACAAATTTGTCTCTCTCATTCTAAGTGTGTTCTAAGAATTCTAAGCTCAGACAAAAAATATATTTTGAGAAACTGGTTGACAAGTATAATTTTATATTCCTGGTTGTTTCAATACAAGTCATAGTAACTGTTTATCTCTGCATGATGCCCTTTGTCACAGTCATAAATTGTCGCTTTTCCCAAATGATTTTGTCGATTGTCAGTGGTTTGATTGTCTGTTGCCTGTCGCCAAAACCCCTTTGTAGGCCCTACTTAAGCCTTTAGCTCCATACGGGGAATGCCAATGCACCAGACTTTTCTACTTATATCTGACCATGTCATTCCAAGTTTCTTCATTTCTGGCTCTGTGTCTGTCCTCCAGCTGTTTCTTGGTAAACCCCATCCTTTTCCTTTTGCCCTGTGGATTCCATGTTAAAGCTTGCCTCATTTTGCTTGTATTTTCCTTTCACATGCCCAACTTCATTTCTGCCTCACAATTTGTTTTTCCATTGATTTCTGTTCTGCTCTCTCCCACACTTCTTAATCATTGGTTCAGGACAAATAATTTGTACAGATCTATTCTAGGGAGTACACAACAAAGGAACCAAATATATCCTGTGTAAAAAGTCTGATATTGTGTAGCTGAGATTTTTTTTATTTTTCCTCAGGGGAGATTTGTCATGGCTGCAAAGCATCATATTTCAATTGCAGAGATTTATGAAAGTAATGTTGTTGATCTTGAAAAGGTAAAATGTTTTTGTTTATTTTATAATATCTGTCAGTAATAGCTGCAATACTGATAATAGAGTTTTTGAGAAATATTTAAATTATTTAGTTTGGAACATTGTTTTATTTTAATAGATCCTGTACAAGTTCTCGAAAGACTCCCTACCTCATGATTCTTCACAGTTTGAAAACCACTGTGCAATCTTTTGAGATGTTGTACAATATCTCATTATTATTTTTATGACTATCTGAGTTCTTGTTAGAAAACTTCTTGTTATTTCCAAGATCAACTCAAGATCTTGTAGAATACAAAGTTCTAACTTCACTTAATTTACATTGAGAAAGTTCTTACAATCCTTTGTCAAGTTTTTTACTGCTGGATAGGCAAGTACCAGTGTCAGTTTTTTTGGAAACATATCATTCATTATTTTTAGTTGAAGTCAAAAGGTTTAAGGTACCCATAAGGTCACCCCACTCTAGTGGAGTGTAAGTTGCTCGTTAGTTGATAAAAATTTAAGGGCCTTGTTCTAGACTCACACTGAAGACTTTGGACTTTAGATTGACAGCAATACGAATGACAAAGAATTTTTTTATCAGTGAAATAGTATAAGGTATTTAATATTAATTGGGTGAAGTTTGTTCATTTTAGGCAGTATTTCACTATGAACAAGCAGCAGATTATTACAAAGGGGAGGAGTCAAACAGGTCAGTTAACCTATCCTGGAATGTTGAGAATCTGAACCATTAAGGTTACAGACCATGGTATTGGAGTTAGACAAGTTGGAATCAGCTTTAGTTCAGTTCTGTTCTTCATATTCATTATGTTGCGTTAGATATATTATGTTATAAATTTTTTCAATAAAATCAATTTCTTGAATTAAGAATCTTATTAGCGGTCTAATTACTTGTTATTAGTTAAATATATTATGTTATTTTGTGTTACACTATATTATTATATTAAATACATAAATCTTATTAACTGATAGTGAGGACTCTTTACTGGAAGCTTAAGAACAGTTGTAAGTACCAAATCCAGTGAGGCACATACCTACAAAAAGACTGAGGTCTAAAACTCCCAGGAAAGACCATTGAATAAATTAACAAGTTACTGTGGGATTTGGAATGTAACAACAACCCCACCTTGAAAGTAACAATCTCTTTTGATGGTAAAATTGTAAAGTAATGGGGGTCATTACTTTAGAATTCTATCGTAGTCTGTAATGTTTACTGTTTGTCTGATTGGTTGATGTGTTTGCAGTATGAAAATTTAAGCATTCTGGCGTGGGAAAAGTGAAATGCCGCAGAACAATGGGAGGCTCCCTAGTTCTTAGGTGGACCATTACTTAAAGAATACACCATTGTTTTTTGTTTAAAGACCATCTGGCAGTTTCACTACTCGTTGTCTATCGCTCAGTAGACCGTGAGTAGGTTAACTTAGTCAATCAGTCTGCAGCATTTAAGATAGTATGCCAGTTGGTTCATACTAATTAATGTTATACCGGTATTGCTAGAATACAACAAATGTTTAGAGTGTTGTCCTTCAGTGGCATATGAGTCAATACAACATATAAATTCGAATGAGGCCATACCACTGGTATGGGATACAATCCAAGTTTTGCTGATCTACAGCATTAACAAGGAATCCCTTAAATCCACACAAGGAAAGACAAAAAATCTCTGACCTCGGTGGGATTCGAACCCATGACCTACGAAACAGATCTAAGTTGACCAGATCTACGAAACAGATCCCATGACCAAACTCCCAGCTGGCCCTGTAGCTCAGTTGGTTAAAGCAAAGTAGATCTGTTTCGTAGGTTGTGGGTTCGAATCCCACTGAGGTCAGAGATTTTTTCGCTTTCCTTGTGTGGATTTAAGGGATTCATGGTTAATGCTGTAGATCAACAACGCTTGGATTATATCCTGTTCCAGTGGTATGGCTTCACTTGAATTTATATGTTGTATTGACAACAAACGGTTGTTGATCAATTTTCTTCATGAGTTTTAATACTCTTTTTAAACATGAACTTTTAGTGCAGCCAACAAGTGCTTTTTGAAGGTTGCCCAGTTCTCTGCTCAAATGGAAGACTATCCAAAGGCAATTGCAATCTATGAACAGGTTGGTCTTGTTGGATATAAATGATTATAATATTATTATAACAATAATGATCTTTATTTCTCAGGATAAAAGATACATAACTATCCTAAGTTACAATTCTATAAAAAAATATATATAATTACAATTCTGACATATGGTTTTGCTAAAATGTTTATTATAAATTATAATAAAAGGCTAAGAGAGTTTAAAAGTTTGAAAATGATCGTTTTCGACGCTAGGTCATCTTCAGTGACAATGTTAACTTTACAACAATCAAATTGTAACACTTAAGATCGATGACCTATATAGCTACCGACATTTTTAAACTTTTATACTTTCTTGGCCTTTTCTTATTATATTAGTTACAATTCTATAAAGACAACATGATGAATATAACCTTTAAAAACTAACTATTAAATAAAAAAAACTCCATTCAGTGCATCCTTATCAGCAGAATTGCAAAATTTCTTATTAAACATTTCTCAAAAACTAATGCAGATATGAAGTTTTTAAAATATCTTCTGCCCTTAATATTACAGAGAAATGTAAGGGGAAAACATGGAAGCCAGGCTGGATGGAAAATTATCCTGTTTCAAACCTTTATATTTCATCAAATTGCGACAAATCTTTATGAGACTTTGTAACTTTGCTGTTATTAATGTGCTGAGGTTGACTTTGGACTTTTTTCATGATAAACTGAATACATTTCTATGCCATGCTAGCATGATAAGATCTATGGTTTCAAAGTGCAATTCCTACTCATAAGAGAGTACTTAGCTAGGGGTCCATCAGTTGTGACCTTGATAGAAGACTTTAAAACAATTTTTAATTTTTCTTCAGGAGGAATGAATATAATGTTAGATGTATATAACAGCAAAATAAATAATTTATGGAATTAGACCAAGGGTTCTGGTTGTTGACAGAAAAACAAAGTACAAAGCTCTTACTCTTTACTGCTTTTGGTTTCAGGTTGCAGCAGATGCAATCGAAAGCTCCCTGTTGAAGTACAGTGCAAAGGAGTACTTCTTCAAAGCAGCTCTTTGCCATATGTGTGTAGACGTCCTCGAGGCTCAGCGAGCTGTTGATAAGTACTGTGATATGCACACAGCATTCCAGGACACGAGAGAAGCAAAGCTGCTAAGAGTAAGTATCAGCACCTCTTGCAATAGAAATAATAATATTTAGTAATAATAATAAAAGTAATGATAATAATAATAAAATAGTAGTAGTAGTAATAATAATAGTAATAATGCTAATGATAATAGTAGTAATGATAAAAATGATAATAGTAATAATAACACAAACAATAATTATAATGATATTGAAATTGATTCGATAATTGACATTAATTCACATCTGGAGTGGTTCTTTGCTTATTTTAATTATCCTTTAAATTTATTAATTTAAGCTAATGAGGGAAACTATCAAAAAAAAAACTCTAGACATGAAGATTTAAGGCTTATAAGGTTTTGCAATAAGTAAATGTTGACAAATATTTTTGGTAAGTTATAAATGTTACAAGTTGTTTGTGATGGTGTTAACATGGTCATCATTGCTAGTGTTGGACTTCCATGTGTAATACTTTATTTATTTCCTTTAATATGAGGTATATTGTACACTAAATCTGAATGTATAAGAACTAGAATAGTTATAAGAGTATATAATTATAGTTATGTCTGGATGATGTAACAGGGCTCAAATTTTTTGACTAACTGGTTGTACATGTGTGCGACTTGATATCTTAATTGTGCCCTGAAAAATCATGAATGATTGCTTTCATGCGCTGTAAAAGCTGTCTGAAGCTCAGTGCTCCTGAATTAAGGCTTTTTCTTCCTTACTTTATTGTCCTTATTTTCTAACTTGCAACAAAACAGCTGGTGAAAAACTGCAGATTTAACACAAGGTCTCAAACAAGAAAATGCTACACAGTTAAAACTACTTCGTTCAGTAAGAATCTGAAGGAAACAAATGCAGGATAATTAAAAACAATTTAAAGGACATTTACTCACTGAGTAACAACTGTTTATAAATGTCTGAAACTTCTTTGGTTTTCTTTCTCTCAGAATCCTATGCTGTCACAAAATTTTGGCAGTGTGCCTAGAACTTAGTCCCAGAATCACCCATGCACCCAAAACCAAAGTTAACCTTTGAGCCCCATCACAAGTTGGTTATCTCTTTTGAGAAAGGGAGAGTTTTTAAGTTACTGCATGTTAGTTTTCGTTACTAACTAAAAGTTTATCATAGTATCATCAAGTTTATCATCAGTATCTTCAGATGTCGTGTATAGTAACAACAAAATCGTTTCGTTCTCCCACATCTTGACGTCACCAGTGACACTGACTTATGATAATGTTAATGTTATAATGTCATAGTTTAATTTTGGTTTTGGGTGCTTAGGGGTTGCATTACTTTTCTTGATAAATTGATGTGTTTGAATTCTAAGTAAAAATGATTCTTATTTATTCCACACCTCTTTTCAGAGCTTACTTGAAGCGCAGGAGGAGCAGAACGTGGAAGCTTTTACAGAAGCGGTATGTATCTCCCTGCCTTAGTCAGTTGATACCTTTTTGTAAATATAGCTTAGATCCTGTTGTCGTAAAATGAAGCAAATTTTCTTTTACTGTGCATACCTTTCCAATACTTTTAAGGGGACACTTGGCTATAGAAATTTTCACAGTTTAGGGGTGAAACTTCACTTTATCTGACTTTGATCCAGTTGCATGGCTGTATAAATGAGTACCAGTTCTGTTGGGAGCTAACTTGCGATGGATTAGTGCCCTGTCCAGGGGGAGTTAAAGACTCGCAACCGCTTAGCACTACAGAAGATAAGATAAGGACATAATACGGAGATAAGCGTCGGTCAAATGAGCTACTTAGGCTCGGAAAAGGATTTAGCTTTACTTAAGATCACTGCTTTGTATATCTTCATTTTTTTCGGAATAGTTGTAAAGCTGTGACTTTTGTAATATGGATAAGGCTCTCGGAACGCCGAATGACATTCAAACAAAGCCATTTTTTATTACTTCTCAAAAGCATTACCCTGCTTGGCAGAGGTTTGCCTTTTTTCTCTGCTCTGACAAGGAAAAGAAATCTCTACGTAGACCTGCAAGAAAGAGCTGGACGAATGATTTAAATCAAAACCCGTTTTTGACACATGTCATCATGCGAAATTTTTCCACTGAATATCTATGAGGCAGCTGACTTCATCCGCTGACCGTATTCGAGCCCAGGTTACCATCATGGCCGCCAGTTCGTTGGAAGTGATTATTAAGTGACGTTATAATTAATACGTTTACTTTCGCGCATGCACAATAGAAAGCAGAGCTGATCCGTGCCGAGAAGAGAAAAGAGCGAAACCTTTGCCGAGCAGGGTACAAAAGCATGGTCCCTAGATCCCAAATTTCCCCATCATGCGAAATTTTTCCACTGAATATCTATGAGGCAGCTGACTTCATCCGCTGACCGTATTCGAGCCCTGGTTACCATCATGGCCGCCAGTTCGTTGGAAGTGATTATTAAGTGACGTTATAATTAATACGTTTACTTTCGCGCATGCACAATAGAAAGCAGAGCTGATCCGTGCCGAGAAGAGAAAAGAGCGAAACCTTTGCCGAGCAGGGTACAAAAGCATGGTCCCTAGATCCCAAACTCCCCTTCGATTGGAATGTCATCAGCTTTTCTTCGGCTCTCTCTCTCTCATTGCCAACCAATGCTCCAATTCTTGTGGTCAAAGATTATTTAATAATAATATAAATAATAATAATAATAATAATAATAATAATAATAATAATAATAATAACTGTTCTTGGTACGCATTATGCATTGCCTCAATGCGTTTACAATAATTTACAGTTGCCTGTGGTATTGAGGGTCTTAGACAGTCCGCAATATACGGTTCACATTTATATGAGTTAAGAGTTGCCCTCAGTAGAAGAGACAGACCACGACACCGGGATCACCCTACTCTTTGTCGACAAGTGTTGTGGGTTCTTTTAAGTCCCCCGATAGAAGATCGAGAGACTGGGCCTATGGTTTAACGCCCTTATCCGAGAAGACGCGAAGGTCTAACCGTTTGCAGATGTTAAAGCAAAGGCAGCACCTTCTCCTCAGTTGTTTTAAGACCCTGAGTGAAAGTCCGGCACCGGGAATCGAACCCTAGCCTCCCGCCGCACGAAAGACTGGCGGCTTACCAACTAAGCTAACTAGGCGGCGGTTTTACATTTTTGTTCGCTCGCCCAATCTGTATAGTATGATACCCAACCAATGCAGTATGATTCACCACAATAACGACGCTCCATTTACTGTTCCACTTTCTTAGGTAAAGGATTATGATAGCATATCTCGGCTGGATCAGTGGTTAACTACGATAATGCTACGAATTAAGAAAGGCATGAATGAGGAGCCCGACCTGACATGAAGCAAGGGAAAAATAATTCCAGGACTATTTTTGAGTGTGTACTAAAGCGGTCTTTCCGAGAAACGCTTGCATCCCCTATCAGATTTTTAGTTATTACGTTATTGTTTACTTGCCTTCTCCTAATGCTACAGGTTCATAAATTTGAAACTTAACCATTCTTCGTGATGCCCCAGTGATACAGTTTTAGAACTTTTGATGTCTTTTGAATATATATGATAAAGTTAAAGTCGTTTAATTCTAAGTTTAAATTGTTTAAACTAGAAAAAACAAATCGTCACCGCTTTGTGTATAATTTCAAATGACTTGTGTCAGAAGGACACCATCTACATTCTCAGTTTTGCATCAAACTGAGCTCTATAGAAGAATTCCAAAGTTACCAGAAAAACACGAGTTGAAAAACTCTTGTTTTGCTAAACAGTGATGAATTGCTGATACTTTTCATAAAAACCTGACTTGCTGACAATTCTGTTTCTTTAGCAAGTTTTGGCCAAAGTAGTTTGAGAAACCTGTTCTTGATTTAATTTCAAAATATATTAATTTTAATCGAAATGTTTCATATACTGGTTAATAATGAAAACCAGAACTGGTGTAACTAAGGTGGACCTTAAGAATAATGGACCTTATTTTCTCTTGAACTAATAAAGGAAAAGAAATATTACTGGAGTATAAAACTGTTGTACTCAGGTGTCGTAGATTTTGTAGATGGACTTTCTTACAGCCATCAAGGTGTTCGTTTGAACCGTAGATTTGACAGCTTTAGCAAGACGATATTTTAAAAAGGGCTCTAGAATGCTGAGTGTGCTCTGGGTATAAAATCGAGGACTCCAAGCAAAGAATTCGAAGGGAAGGACCATGAAGGGGAACAAGTGATCTTTAGGAAGTATTTGAACAAGGGCCCTAGTGCTGAGTATGCCCTTGGTAAAAAACGAAGGCTCCTAGCAAAGAAGGGAAGAACCATGAAGAAAACCATGGATCTTGGAAGAGACAATTTGGAGAAAATGGTTGGACATTACAAGGAATGGAAGGGGTGCGAAGGAAGAATAGAAGGAAAGGCACCTTAATTATAAGTTAGGATTTTATTGAGGTTCTATCGGAAACCACGACGGTATACGATATCGTGGAATTAAGGTGCGCACAGTTTTTGGAAAAAATCGAAAGTTTCTTCCACTTTCTTTACTTTCTTATCCCCACGTTCGAAAACCTTTTCTTCGGGAAACTTTCTTTCTGCAGAAGCAAACCCACTCTTCTTTCCAACCCTATTTTTGCCCCTACCTGATTCTGCCTCCCTTTCAGAACACTTGTGCAACCTCCTCGACTCTTTCTTTGCTCTTGCTTTTACAACCGTTCTTATCTTTTAGACCCTTCGCCTTCTCCTCACCCTTCCCAGTCAGATCCTTTTCTTTTGGCTCGTTCTTCCCTACCCTAAAACAACGAAAACTAATAGTTCGTTCCAAAAACTGTGCGCACCTTAGTTCCACGATACCGTATACCGTCGTGGTTTCCGATAGAACCTCTATAACATCCTAACTCTTAATTAAGGAGCCCTCCTTCGCATCCTTTCTATTCCTTGTAATGTCCCACCATTTTCTCCAAATTGTCTCTTACAAGAACCATGGTTTTCTTCATGGTTCTTCCCTTCTTTGCTAGCAGCCTTCGTTTTTTACAAAGAGCATACTCGGCACTAGGGGCCTTATTAAAATACTTCCTTGAGGTCAATGATTCCCCTTCAGGCCCTTTCCTTCTTTGCTAGGAACCTTCGGTTTTTAACCAAGAGCACACCCGGCATTCTAGAGCCCTTCTTAAAATATTGTCTTCCTAAAGATTGTTCCCCTTAATGGTTTTTACCTCTCTGCTTGGAACCTTCATTTTTCTACCAAGAGCATGTAACCTTATTCAAATACTATTTCCCTTAATATCAAGCATTCCCCATCATGGTTCACTAGGAATTTGGTTTTTCCACCATGAGTTTACCCGGCATTGTAGAACCTTAATTCAACTACTCCCTTCTCTTCCGAAAGTCTATCTCTTAGATCCGTACTTCTCTCTCGTGGTCCTTCTCTTCGCTGCCACAAACTTTTTTTCTACCAAGAGCATACTCTGCATCCTAGTGCTCTTTTATTTTTTCAGTTTCCCCTGGATTTGATAGTACGTTTTGTGGTAACCTACTCTCACTTTGTAATTCGAACAAATTTCTTTTTCCCTTGGTCAAATTACCCGATTAATTCGAACTCTGATCTCGAAACACAGGTGGGTGAACCTCGATGGCTAAATTTTCGTAAGTTGAACTAAGCGTTAATTATCTAATACCACACAAATATAATCCACAATGCTTCAACGTCCATAACTAAAAAAATTGATTGATATTGGAACTGAATCTCGGGAATTCTTAGGGATTCTTTGTTAGTTTTCTTGTTTATATAAAGCATATGGGTCTTTTGAAAGTACTTTAACAATCTATAAATTGAACCGTAGAAGATCACGATTGTAAATACCACATCTTATCAATTGTTAACTCAGAAAACAAAATTTAACACCACTTTCGTTACTCGAACCCCCCGCTTACTCGAACAAAGTTCATTTCCTTAAAATTCGAACGGGCGGGGTTTTACAGGGGTTTCATTTAAGGTCGGACGTCCGGTTGTTCATATTTATTTCTAAAGTGTGGAAATCTTCAATTATACTGTGATGAATGTGACTTCAATAGCGATACTGACTCGGCCTTTGGATCTGAGGAACGGACGATCTCTAGAGAGCAGCTCACATGAGGTATGGGATCACGAGTACACTCTTTCTTACTGGAGTCCGTATTGGAATCAGCTGAAAAACGAACAACTGTAAACTGATACTGTTATAATTGCCAAATTAGTCAAATACTTCAAGAATTGCGAGCACTTTTTAGCTCCTCAAGGAGAGTCAGGATGGCCGAGCGGTTAGCGCTCGTGTCACCCACCACTGTGGACCCGGGATCGAGTCCTGGGTTCCGCATGTGGGCTGAGATCTGACTCCGAGGGTTTTTCTCCGGGCTCTCCGGTTTCCCTCCCTCAACAAACCCGACACCCAGCTAATTCTATCTCAGTGGCGGTGGAGCTGTGTTCCGAGGTCATGTATGGGCCGTATATATAGCGGCAGCAATATGCGCATTAACATGCTTTCGGTCCGACCTCGTTGAGCTGCGTCCTTCGCAGGGTAGGAACCATGGCCCAAACTAAGAGCAGTTAGCAGCCTATCCTACGAGGCTTTACAGTTAAAATTGAAATTTTCAAATCAAAAATGAAATAACTCGTGGTATCAGCTTGGAGTGCCAAGTTGGTTCCAAGGCCTAGATGAACAACATGTGCTATACTCCCTCTTATATACCACTGCATCATTACCCATGATGCTCGAGCCTAAGGCCCAGGCCTTGTCGTATCTCGTGCCGACAAAATATATTTTTTGCCTTGTTCGCAGGCTCATTCGTCAAAAATACCATTTTACACATTTCCGGAGGAAACATACCCTAGGACCCCCCCCCCTGGGAGTTCGTGTCATCGGCAAGCTGAATCACAACATCTGGTAGTTCCTGGAAATGCTGACGAAAACCTTGGTTTTACTCTAGTTAAAAGTTATGTCACGTTGCAAAACGTATTGGTTTTTAACTCTTTTGTCAGAGCATGCGGTGACCTTTTGTTGCGAGTTCTTTAGTTTGTTATGCACGTATCAATGTAAAGCCCGGGAAGGGGGGGGGGCATAGGGCGGGCATTTGACACGATTTTTAGGCCCCTGGGCTGGGCATTTGACTATACTGGTCTTCCCGGGGAAGGGGAGCTTGATCGTTGTCAAGCCCAGGGGCGGGCAGTTGAATTTGAGCCTGGGAACGAAATGGCCATGTCATTGCTAGGAGAACTGGAACGAGACCTCGTCATCGACTCGTGGATCGTCCGAACGTCGCTTCCTGTGCCATGACGGTGCGTTCATAAGATGCTCTTGAATTTTTTCGTTCAGTTGCATGGTGAACTGGAAGTTGCAATCAGGTTTTTGCGGAGGAAACTTATGTGTGCTCAATAACAATCGATAATTCCACAAAGATAATACGAGTTTTTGGTTTTTCTTTTTCAACCGTGTTAGAAAACATATTAAAAAAAGTTAACGTATTTTTTATAACACCCAAGTTTCATTTTCAGAACCTTCTGTAACTGCCTTGTTACCCGGGCCGGGGGAGGGGAGATTTGATGTATTTTGTGTTCCCGGGGTGGGGACCTTGAGCTTAATTTGACGATTTTACGACGCCCGACCCATGGGCGTTTTACAAAACTTTCGGGTCACAGACATAAATCCCGACCCTTGCCCGCACCCCCCCTCCCTCCCGGGCTTTATATTGATAGGTGCATAATGCCATGGTAAATGGTGTCGAAGGCTTTTTTGAGATCGATTAATATGATACCATTGAGAAGGCTGTTGTATATATTAATAGACCAGCTATTGGTGGCTTCGAGAAGGGCAGTTAAAGTGCTATGGAGTGACCTAAAACCCGATTGACTGTTACACAGTAACTTATTGTCGTTCAAAAATTTGCAAAACTGATTGTACACTGCCTTTTCGAAATTTTGGCTACAACTGGTAAGACAGATATAGGCCTGTAATTTCCAGGGTCTGTTTTCATACCTTTTTGAATATAGGTGTGACACGAGCAGATTTTCGGTCTTGTACTCGATGGTGTCGAAGGCTTCGAAAAGGTCGGCGAGAATCATCAGAAAGAGTTCACCGCGTCTCATTGTACGCAAGACATCATCTCGAATATCCAACAAAACCGTTGTTGGAGAATGTCCTTTACGATAACCTGAAATGTTCTCCTTGAAGATCTCTCTCGGGTCAGTATAGCTTAAAACTTGATGGTGTAAAAGTCGTTCGTACACCTTTGAGAGGACAGATAATAAGGATATTGGGCGCATTTCTGTATTGGTAACTGGATGGTTTACTTTTTGGATTGGAGATATCCTAGCGACTTTCCACGCCTTCGAGAATGAAAAGGTTTGCACGAAGGAGTTGATAATATGAGCCAGAGGACCTGCACTATCACCCGCGACGTGTTCGAGGTATTTCGCCGGGAGCTGGTCTGGTTCAGAAGAGGTGTCGGAGCGTAATGACTTGACTTCGCGTTGAACCTCAAACACCGTTACCGTCCTCAGTCTGAACAAATAATGAGCTTGGTCTTTCACTGGCTGCAAAGTGCTGACGAAGTCAATCTGGTCCTCTCTCTCGTCTGCCCCAGAATCCCCTGCGGTATGCTCAGCAGTGTTTGCGACAAACATATTAAGTTCATTCACCTTCAGTCTTACGGGTTGTGGCGATGGATTCAAGATGTGATGTATCGTACGGCAAGTCTGTTTAGGTCTTGATGAACTGAACGCTTTATCGTAAACGATTTCCTTGCTTGCTTGCTTTTAAAACGTCCGACTCAAAATATTCATGAGTATAGGCCAGTAAATATTAACGAATGAACACACAGGAAACAAGGATTCGCCCCCATTCTCAGCAAGGTTTGAGCCGCTTTAGGCCTTCCCTGGCTCCTTAAATCGTCTTTGTCGGGAAATTTCCTTACACTGCCCCGAGACGCAGTAGCTTTCTTGACAAATCTTCCTTAAATCGGCTTATATTACCGTAAGTTGCTTAATATTGGCAGCGACTTAAAGACCCTAAGTATGCATGCTTTAAATTAACTACCCCTCGAGACGGACTCCCAGATAACTTATCTTAAACGGAAACCTCTAAAATGCGGACACTAAAACTTGCTCCCTGCCGTGCGGTGTGTCACTCATTTGCTGTATTTTAAGACGAACACCTCTCTAAGACGGACAGTTCTGGGCGTTCCCGAAGGTGTTCGTATAAAAGAGAATTGACTGGGGGGGACCTCAAGGTAACCAAATCAGTGGAACCCCGGTTTAACGATATGCCAAGGGGGCGTCAAAATTGTATCGTTAAACCGGGATATCGTTATACCGAGATTTCCAGTATAACAATATCATCATTAAACCGGGAAGATCGTTAAACCGGGGTTCTGCCCCATACATTTTACTATAACTTTTGCCGGGAAAACGAATGTTTATCGTTATACCGGGAATGTCGTTAAACCAAAGATCGTTAAACCGGGGTTCTGCCCCATACATTTT
>JAOBAT010119302.1:0-13648 GCA_026413305.1 Hydrozoanthus tunicans
ACTACTACTACTACTACTACTACTACTACTACTACTACTACTACTACTACTACTACTACTACTATTACTACTACTATACTACTACTACTGCTGCTGCTGCTACTGCTATTACCACTACTACTATTATTACTACTATTACTACTGCTGCTGTTTTTATTACTGCTACTACTCTTATTTGTATGCTATACCTTCTTGTAAATCAGTGACGTGAGTGCTGATTCCGCTCTAATACCAGCACTAGTAGCTTTGTGTTTCCTCAGATTGTCTCCCAAAGTTTCCACGACGAAAGAGAAGAACATCCCTGACACAAACAAACACAGCCACCATGTTGCTTTCCTACCGTATGCTTTCATGTCTTGCAGGACCAACGAAAGAAATATAGATTGGAGAAGCATCGTTGAACATGTCACAAATGGAAGAAAAAGAAGGCTCGCATAGTCACTAATGTTTCCAATTCTGTAAAGTGCTCGGATCAGATTGGGCTTCGCGCCCGATAACACGCTAGATTCGAGTTCTTGAAACCATGTTTTTTGTAGTTTCTCAGCCATGGCCTTGCTAGAGCCTACATTGGAAACTGTGAAAAGGTCTTCTTCTTCAAGGGGTCTTGAGCTGCCCAGCTGCATCAAATCGTTCAGCCACCAAACCGTCAAGCGAGAAAAGAAACCGACATTAAGGAATTTTGTGTAGCCACTTCCCTTTTCTGACGTCTTCAGTTTACTAAACGAGTATGGATAATCTTTCATGGTTCAAGTGTAGGTATGCTACTGACATGAATAAAAAATGTTAAAGAATATCGGTATCTGGAAGCTAACTACTACAGTGAAGTATAACAACCAAAATATGACAGGACGCTTTCATACAAAAATAATCTCTAAGACGAGTGTTTTCTTGAAACAAGACAATGGTTTACGTAATAAAATGGAGCGGAATTCTTGAAATTCTGATTTCAACAAACTTCATCGCTATGGTGATGATTTGCTGTGCGTGTAAATTTTATGTTGCTTGCCATCAAGATATTTTTATGTTCTTGAGCCATATCAGTTAAACTTTTATCTCGACAGTACTTAATTCGCAGTAAAGAAATATTCCATACATGTGTGTTATAACCAGTATACCGATCTTTGCTGTTTGTCAGTATTACGATACGAAGCTGATTATTGAATAACTGAATTATATTGACTCATATCAGATCAATGGTTTTCTTCATAGATCCCCAAGTGGGCTTTTTTAAAAGTTGTGACAGAACATTCGCGAGATAAAACCTAAAACTGGAACCACAATCAAAATGTGGTCTCCATGCCGGAGTAGACATGACAGCAATAAATAGCCCGATTTCAGTCAGTTTGACGAAAGGGATGGTTACTAACAAAGAAAATATGCAGTTGATAACTCGAAGAATAATTTGCTATGGGTCGATTATATCGATTCAATTTCTGTCGATGAGCATTGCAGTCAACATCTACTGACTGAGAAGTTCAGATACATAAAAATACTTACCGGATGGGACGAAGAAATTCAACCGACTGAAATGGGTTTGTATCAGTCTCTCACGTGACCGAGGTCACATGGTATTTCCGCCGCCGAACAACAAAAATTAAAAGTTGCGATTTTCAACATATTTTAGAAAAGTTCTGTTTTTCAAGATGCTTTCTCTACACATAGAAAGAAATTGTCAGAAAGAATGTCAGATCTTAATATTGAAATTGTCGTTTGCACTTGCTTTGCCTATAATTAACTGGATTGCCTGTCAAACACATTTGTCTTTCCGCGGCGAAACGCTAAAATTTCGTTTTAGAGAAAAAATTGATACGGTACAAACTCTGCTCCCTCAAACAATCCAGCCGAAACTCAACTTTAAGTTTTTGCTACGCCAAATTACGCGTCGCATTTAGTCTATTTTTTTTTAAAGAAACACATCCCGCCGAACCATGAAAATAACTGGTCGAAGAAGACCTTAATAGATGCGTCTCTGAAGTGACCTAGAGGAAAAAGGCATACCTGGAATTAATCTACAATTTTGCACTTGTAAAGTCAGTGTGCAATTTAAAACAAAAAATCAACGAGTTTAAAGCACAACACGCATTGTTTGACGTCCCTTTGTCTGTTTTACCTAAGCAGTATAGCACTCTTTGTTTTCGTCTATTGTGATACACCGATCACTTTATGCACGCATATTGCATTATGATGCGCACGTGTTTACATTCTCGTTTCCAGAGCCAACGTTCCTTTTGGCCAGCGACAAACAAAAGGAGCGTGAGCTCTGGAAACGGGACTGGCTGAAATTTAGGCCAGTCCAACTCCGGGTCCTTACGTCGCCTTAAATCGCACTCAGTCGCAGTCATTTTTCACCCCATTTTTCCTTAAATCGCCCAAGTCACCTTAAATCGCCTTAAGTCGCTTTAAATCGCGGCGACTTAACAAGCAGGAGTAGGCCCAAGTTAGGTTCGGTGCAAATGCGTGTTCGGGCACGTAGACAGATTTGCTGACCCAACGTACGTCTTACGGTTCACAATTTCAAAACGTTCATTTTTTCATCTTACTTGCAGGAATTTTGAAAAAAAACATAACTTTTAATAGCCCCCTGAACATTTCTTGGTAGTCCGGCCGGATTCACATGTTCCAGATTTTTTCTGTCTTACGATCGTAACCCGACACGGACCGACTTTTGCTACATAGAATCAGGGCATTTCAGCAACTGTCTACAAAGTAAAACTTTGGTACTGAGGATATTAAAAATTCCAGTATATATATGCGGCTCACATTGAAATATTCATTCAGTGTTGCCCTCCGTTAACAATTAGGAACCCTTAGCAACGAGGACGCCAACGCCGACGACGGCGGCAGAAAATAACAGTGAATACAATAGCTGCACGTTGGGATGCACCGTACGTGTCACCTGTACGGTGTCGTCCTTAAAACTACGACGTGAAAAGCTTAATTTTGGAGTTCTTGCGACTACGCGAACGATAAACAGAAAATTTTCCCAATCTTCTTTGTTCTTCATGCAGGAAGCTTTAATCTTTTCTGTTCACAAAGCGCCACTAGGGCAAAAGAGAGGGCAAACGAGCAAGACATAGTGGAAATGGGAAAACAAGAAATGTGTTTTTGTAAGCTGTCGTCGTCGATGCTGCAGCCCTCGTTGCTAAAGGTCCCTATTGACAGGGCTTAACATCGGGATCACCCTGCCTTTTTTCCGCAAGTGTTGTGGGTTATTTTAAGTCTCACGGTAGGAGAGCGAATAACGGGGCCTACAGTTTAGCGTCCTAATCAGAGAGACCGCTATTGTTCTCTGCCATTGTCATCGGCGTTGCATCCTTGAATCTTAAAGGGGAACTGAATCCTAAAATCAAATTTTGTCAAACAAAATCTTTAACTGAGTAAGAAAACGATATTAAAAAAAATCTTCGTATCGCGCTGATTTTCCGAGAAATTCGAGTTTAAAACAGGTTCCTTGCCGCACTGTACTGGCGGCTCAGAAATAGGGGTAAAGTAGAGAGAGAGGCTATGACGTCAGATATGGGTAAGAATTGGCTCGGACTGAAAAAAAATCATCATTGGAATGAGATATCGCACACGATGTAAGTTGTAACTTTCACTCTTGACTGTGTAAGCGAGCTTATGACAACAAAAACAATTCAAGCGCTCACTCGCTGACTCCCCATAACCTATGTCACACGTTATCTTCGTTTACCGTCGATAAGTCGACAAGCGCCCACGCTCAATGACCCCAAACGACCCGAAACGCGCACATACAAACTTGAATTTCTCGGAAAATCAGCGCGACAAAAGAAAAAAAACTTTTCGATATGTTCTCAACACCTTGAAGTATTTCGTTTAAAAAATGTTGATTTAAGAGTTCGGTTCCCCTTTAACCTCCATAGATCCGACGACGACGGCAGAGAACAAAAGTGAACACAGAAGTTGCACGTTGGAATGCACCGTGGGGGCCACCTGCACACCACTATCTTCAAAACTACAACGTGAAAGTCTCAATTTTGGAGTTCTTGCGACTACCTAAACAGCAAACAGATATTTTTCTCAATACGAAAGAGAGGGAAAACAAGCCAGGCAAGGTGTTTTTTGTAAAGCCGTCGCCGTTGTTTGAACTCCCTACTCTCTCGCCGCCTGCGAGATCCAATTTCATTACGGCGTCTACACTTCCCGATGATTTTCAGTCGTTCCTCACCTAAGCTATGTATGAGGATAGCTAATTGATATGTCTGCGTGCAAAAAAAAATTCCGGAAATTTAGCGGCTATGTTTAGTGCAATATTGGGTCTGTTTCCTGCTCTTTTGTTCTTTGTTCTAAACAAAATATTTCAGCGCCTTACGTGAGTAATACGGGATATTAAAGTTAGTACAACTTGTAAAAAATTTGTTGTTAAAAAGTTGGATTATTCTGTTACTGCACTTTAGAGCTGCTTACATCTGAAACCGCTAGCGTTTTTCTTTCAAAAGTTTCCTTTTCTTGTCAGCCTTGGAAGTTGAATAGTCTCTGTGTTTTACCGATTTTCTTCTCCCGTCGCCACCAGACTTTTCAACCCTTCTCTTTATCATGCCCTTAATCTTTTTCTGTCGTTCCCAACTCCTCTCTTTGTTTTTCTTATCGCACGTCTCTAAGGCTTGGCCTTGGCCTTGGGTTTCACAGGAAGTTTGTTTGTTTTCAGGTTTTGCCGAGGTTTTATTAGTTGCACTTCTTGTTTCTGCGTCACCAGTTTTTTTCTTTAACTTCATTCTACTTTTCTTCCTTCCCTGAATAAACTCCTGTTTTTTGTTTTCAAGCCTTTTCCCGCGGTTTTCTCCTTTTCCTCCGCCGCCGCAGGTTACCTCCACATTAATTTTCCTTCCTCCAAGGACACTGTGATGCAAGTTTAAGGCTTTCTAAAAAAGAACGGATTTAAATCAACCCTCCACGTTTTTGTTTGTGGGACTTATCATAATCTGCTTCGTAGTTTGCTTCTTCATTCTAACTTTTCTTTTGGTCAGTTCTCTCGAGTCTACAACACACTTTGATTACTAATGGTTACATGAAAGATCTTTAAAACACATTAATAACTTCAAAACAAAGATATTGTTCTGAGTACGAATAAATTCATCCTAATTGTTCATAAACAACCTGAGTGGAAAAGAAGAATTAAGTAAGCCTCGAAGGCGTGAGCCTCCAATGTGTCCAGAGGTTTGCTTTCCCGGGAATTTTCGACAAACTGCACTTGTTGGATTGCCAATTCTGCTATTAACCTGGGGTATTTAAAAAATAGTTGAACAGTCAACAGATTGCCAGTTATTTCTAAGCTTTCAATCGTGTTGAATGACAACAGACGCGCGCTAGATGACAATGCTAAACTTTTAACGAAGAGTTAGTACGCCTAACAAGACGAAACGACATGGCATGCTGAATGATCAAAGGCAAAACATAGATGGTAAAAGGCGCTTCCTTAGGGCCAAAAATACTTTTTTGCAAAAACTGAACTTTGTTTTGTTAAAAACAGATAGAAAGGTTTTTCAAACCTGGGACGAAAACGTCGGCGGTGCAGTGACACATAAACTATACATCTTTTTTAACCTTATTGAGAGTAAGAAGGCCTTTGCAGAGCGTGATAATTTTCACTTTGTTGAACTTTAACCTTTTCTTAACTTCAACGACCAAAAGCATGGAATCATCTTACAGTACATAGAAACTACAAAATCACCCTGTGGTATTCAAAGATAATCTATAAAATACATTCTTAGTAAATATTAAATTTGCTTTGCTTCTTTACTTTATCTCTGTTATTTATAACAAACCACTTTCCTGTTTTATGTATTTCGCTTGCTGTTTGAAGACTAATTGACATTAGATTATATCTCTAATTTTCTTTTAACCAAAATCTCAAAATAGTTTTAAGAGCCAAACTTTTCATATAATTAAACTGCTAAATTCAGCTTATTAAAAATGTGACTTTATGTAACTTCTGTACAAAGAATTTGCCTTTCTGCCTTTCCATCAACTGACTCATCTGAAGGGGTATTTAACTATGAGACTTGTCTTTTCACAATGAGAAGCCCTTGCAAACTTTGAAATATAAATTATCTTGGAAGTTACTCAAAGTATAAATTTTCTTTCCTGACCTGATGTGTGGAAAACCTTTTGGCTACAACAATAAGGGCCCACTGTACCTGCATGCTACCTGGATCATCAAACTCAAGAAATCCACAACCTTTTGACTCCTCCGTACTCTTTTTTGTCATTAGCCGAAAATCAGCAACTCCTCCTTTTAAAAAAATAGTAGCAATATTACAAAACTTGCAATACTTATTTAACAACTTTCACTTCTATTCTTTTGTCAAAACTAATGAGCAGCTTCAAATGGATGTACAATTATTAAAATTTGAGTATAACTGTTTTTTTTTTCATCTAGCACTTGTTTCAAATGAGTTTACTTTCCAGAAACACCTTCTTAAATATCTCTACACCTCCTCCTTTGGATAATTCTAATTATTGTACATCAGTATAATTTTAGTTTATAAACATAGGAAACGAAGACCTTGAACCTTAATGTACCACAGAAAAAGTCAATAAAAAGATCTATATTGATTTATAGTGATAGCTTTTATAGTCAAAGAATATTTAACAGTTATCAAGAATGTAAAAAGTCCTTTTTTTAACAGTCTGATCAAACCTGTACATCGGAAATGTCTCTTCACCTCCTGTGCTGCAACTGTAAATGGCAGGTTGCCTGCAATGATATGTCACAACTGGAGTTAGCTCACAAAAGTTTAATAAACTATAAGTATTTTATTCAAGCTGTAAAATGTTGACCTGGAGAGACATTTTTTGTTCCTCAAAAAGACTACCTGGTAAACACTTTCCAGCTCAGGAGAGTCCAGTTTTATTATTTTCCCTGAGAGGGGGAGGGGGTGGGGGGGGGGGGGGAAAGGGGGTTGCTCCTGGATCTCCCTAGGAGTATGTGCCATCTAGCAGATGAACTACTACATCTGATAGTTCTATATCCAGTACTAGCGAAATCCTTGATGAACCAGAAATAAGCTTTTAAACATAATTTACTTTAATTACGCCCCCCCCCAGGATAAAAAAGTGTGCACTGCAGATTCAAGATGTTAAAGGTTCTCTTCAAAACATCTAAAACCTTACAGATATCTTTGCAGTAACAAATGGTTCAACTGTCAGATCAAATCTGAATGGAAAGAAAAGGATGTTAAAATTGACACCACTCATGAATGTCTACAGGTCAAGCTACAAGTTACATATTAAATAAGGTGAGGACAGTCTCTCAGCCACAATTAAGTATTATTGACATTGTTTGACTTATAACACATATTGTAAGCAGCATTCAAACTTACCCACAAACAAAATGTATCTTTTCTTTTCACTATTTTTCTCATCTGGTTCACAAGATTCACTTTTTCCAGTTTCAATTTTTGGCTTCTTTGTAGCAGGTATGAGATCAGTCTCTGTGTATGAAAAGTCATCACAAAACATCCAAAAATGTATACTTTTGGATGGTATAAAAACAATAAAATAAATTTCAGGTTTAACACTGGAATTTGGCAGTAGTAGGGTTTTTCTTAAGGTGTTAGCAGGTCCAGTTGAGTTTCAAGTCAATTGAAAACAAGTTTGCCATGCAAATTAAAATGTTTTTTGAGCCGAAGTGTGCATCTCTTACAGGCCAAAAGTGAGGGGAGGCACAATGGGTGCTAGGTTTTTGTTTGTTTAATGTTTGTTTAGCATTTATATAGCACTCTTTTCCACGTGGATATGATAAAAGGCACTTAACAATAATATTATTTACAGATGACTCTGGTATTGAGGGTCTTAGATAGTCCGCTATATACGGCTCACAGTAATATTCAGTAAGAGTTGCCCTCAGTTAGTAGAAGACGGACCACAACACCAGGATCACCCTACTCTTTTTCGACAAGTGATGTGGGTTCTTTTAAGTCATGCGATAGGAGATCAAGAGACTGGGCCTATGGTTTAACGTCCTTATCCGAGAAGACGCGAAGGTCTAACCGTTTGCAGATGTTAGAGCAAAGGCAGCACCTTCTCCTCAGTTGTTTTAAGACCCTGAGTGAAGGTCTGGCACCGGGAATCGAACCTGGGCCTCCCGCACAAAAGACTCGCGCCTTAACCAACTAGGCTCTTATGGTCATAATATTTCAAGTACAAGGCTGTGAATGCTCTTACCAAAAACCCAGATGCAGTTGCTACAAAACAGAAAATGATAACCAAGAATGATTTTTTCATGCCAGCCAAGCAACTTTTTAGTATTACTGGCCTAACAGACTGGTAACTCAAACTCTGATTAACAAACAGTAGCTTGAAAATAAATTGTTTAACCTAGATATAGTTTCAACACAGTTAGGAAGACTTAAAATTTTACTGGATGCAAAGCTTAAAAAGCTTTCCTAAATTGCCAGTGTTGTTTAAAAAGCTGGTTCAATTCACATCAGCTATCACATGATTTCATCAAGTGTTTCTTACATATGAAGACCGTCGTGACAAGTTTCATCATATGTGATTGACTAGACATATGCGTGCAACAAAATGATTTAATTTTCTTTGGCATTTCGAGGGAAAGGGATATTACTGCCAAACTGATATTTTAAAAGACCAATAAAAATATCGTTAATTATTAAAACAGTTGAATTCTAACCTTGTGCAAAAACAACATAAAAATGACTTTAAGTTAAATGTAAAATTCTCCCAAAATGGCTACGAAGAGATTATTCATCTAGTGCAGAAACAGGACTTTTTTATGAAACTCTTAACTTTTCTAAAAGTTATGGAGATTGTAAAGATAGTAAGGAGAGTTGACAACATCAATTGTTTTGTATACTGAGTTAAATACTTACTGAAATTGACCGTTTAAATAACAACTGTAACCACATAAAGAATTTTCTCTCGCTCTGTTTATGTACAATCACTTAAACCAATTTCTATTCCAAAATTTGGAATAGAAAGTCAAGATAGGCATTTTAAAAATTTTAAAATACCTTGGCCTTGGGATTTTAGGGTCTTTTTCCTTGAGGTACGATATTTATTCCAGTATCTGTTGATTCAAAAACAATTTATTAATAAAACTTAAATTCTGATAATTAAGATAATAAACCTTAAATACTTGACCAGCTGGCATGGGAGCATACGAGTAGATGTGTCCTACATAATAATGTCTACTCTTTAAATAGCTGTCCCTTTCTCGGGACCGATGTCAGTCACGTGTCTTGTAAAAACTTACTTCTGTCTTCGTTGTTGGCGGCCAGTTAACTGCTTCTCAACTGGATCCTCCATTTTTCAGTTTTTTCAGGTCCCTTTGGTTAATTAGATAAAAACGGCAGCCAAAACTGAGGTTAAAATGCCAAACAAAACAACCGACAAGTCGCCATCTTGCTTCGAAGCATTGCATACCGCTGACATAGCTGATTTCTAAAGTCCCGGATATACCGATATATACCAACATGGTGGATGTTTCAACAGGACTTGCAATTTTAGTAAACCTGTAGATTATTGAGACTACAATTTGATGAGCACTTCTGATTAACTTTTTGGGGCATCTTGTCAGGAAGTTTGAAGTAAAATGGATCGAAATTTTGATGTTATGGGGCAGTACAGAGCAATCAGTTCAAAAGTTAAACGGAGATTTCTAAAGAAACCCAATGTCGCAGAGGCGAGTGGTCAGTTTGGAAGCCTCGCCAAAGAGCTTAAAAGGCAAGATTGCTTGCAGTATGCCGGGTTTTGCTGCCTGGCTATGGCAAGATGCGAGAATACATTGGTAAACACTACAGGGGAAGTGGAAGCTTTGATAGAAGCGGCGAGGTTATTTCTGAAGGCAGAACGAGATAACTTAGAACTACAATGCCCTTCTTTTGAGGAGCACCTAACCGAAGCTATTCATTGCTATAATCAAGCTATCAAAATACTATGTGCAAAGAGCAACTCAGCTTTGGCAGCTTGTCTGTGCTTGGAGATCGCTGACGCCCTTCGCAGTATGAACAGGTTTTCAGAAGCAATGGTTCATTATCAGCATGCAGCCGAACTGCAGCACCACAATCCAGTTGATGCATTGCATTCCATGGGGCTGGCAGCTTCGTGTAAGATCGATCTTGGTATGTAATTTGTTGCTTTTTAAAGTACACTTAAATTTGATTGGGTCATATACCGCAATAGTTATTCATGGCCCAATATACAATGCAAGATGTTAGGCACATAAAATCTCTGTAAGGGGTTAAGTACAAAAATACATCCAACATATTCAGTGCGTGTCATTTTATTGATCAGAGTCAGAATCTCAGGTTTTTTCATGTATTATTTGGGGGATCAATCTGGGGCTTTAAAAAGTCTTAAAGTTCTCTTAAATCCCAAAAGTTAGAACCTCATAGAGCCTAGACTTGCTTTTTTACTTTGTTTCCTTGAATAGGAAATTTTTGTTTTTTGGTTGTTGTTGGTAGTCACTAGTGGCTTTTGACAATGGTCTTAAACACCCGGGGGGGAGGGGGGAGGGTACTCCAATATAGTTTGGTTGGGGGTGTGCCGCTAGGTTTGCAAAAGTCCTACCCGGCCTTAACTAGAGTAAATTCTGCAAATGTTGTTACCCTATTCCAGAGTACCCATTTAAAATCCTAACACTAAAATAGGATTTGTTTACACTGTGTGTCATAGAAAAACAAAAAATCTGACCCAATATAAACCCTCAGGTATAAAGCACTCAGGTGTTCTGGATTTCAATGTTTTGTTATTACAATTTTTATATCCACTTGCGATCCTGTTACAGTGCTCGCGCATCATCGCACACCTGAAATCAATCCGAGAAGCGCGAAAAACAGAGCATCTACTCACACTATTAAATGTAATATCAATATGATTGATCTCTCTGCTTCACCCCCACCCCACCCCCCAGAATAAAGTTGTTGGTAGTTATAATAAAAGTGTTCGAAAAAAATGCTCCTTGAGGAATGAAGAGGATTGATGATGGTGATGATGATGATGATGTGATTTTTGTGTTGTAGGTGACTTTGATGGTGCCCTAGCAATTCTGACTGATATATCATACTATGCCCAAGAGAGAGGCAGAATCAATGTTGCTGGGACAGCAGGGGAGTCAGGCAAAATTCAAGAACCTTTTTTGAGTATTCTTGCTAAATGTGAGGTGACTCGAGTCCTGCTACTTATGTTGCTGCAGCCAAGTCCTCAACGAATCAGGCCAGAGCATGCCAAAACTCTGGAAAAATATGCCTGGGAATGCAGTGATGGGAACATGGTTGCTGAATTTCTAAGTGAAGATATGTTTATTTTGTTGCAATCACTTGTAATGGCTTGTGAGTCAAGAGACACAGACACTCTCAAAGAGCTGGAGAAAGACTTGTGGCCACTTATCAACACAGAGCAGCGACATGTGCTTCATCTTGTCCTCACGAAAATGGTTAATCCAGAAAGTGAGGCAGTCATTTAAAATATTGTTTGAAAGAAATAAAATGTGACAATGAGATTTTTTTGCCTTTTAACCCTTATCCTGGTAAAAACTAAAAAAATGATCTAACTTTAAAACCGAAAAAGTGACAATTCATCTTTTTTTGTCTTAACATGTCTGAAAATGTCTATTGTTTAACAATTCTTAAAGTTAGTTAGTATTTTGTTGAGATTTCCTGGCTTTGATTTTTAAAAATTTAGCATAAGGGTTATAATGCTGATCACTTCATACAAAGTGAAAAAATTTCTCAAGAGACATTTTTGAACTCCCCCTAAGTACATACTATACCCCTGCAGGTGACAAAAATGTTTGGCTTTGGATGAGAAGATTACAGAGATACGTGCAACTGTGTTGATAAGAAAAGATAATTCTGACCACTCCATAACAGCTGTGGTATTCCAGTCTCTTCAATGTAAACATATTCTCAAGTTCAGAACTGTTGAATCAATATCATTTTGCTGATTGTGTAGTAAGATAAAAAGCTGCATAATTATTTTCCCCTCTGTCAAGATAGGCATCAATATTATTTGTTTTAAATGGTTCAGGTGGAAGGATAGAGAATCATTCTGCTTATCCAGATTAAAAACAAAAAAGTTTGTAGTTTATCACAAGCATATTTTAGAGTACATACCTATACATACCCTCTCCCCCCTCCCATGAAAGAAGAGACTGTGGTTAAGGCTGGTCACATGTCTCCCAGAGAAATTTGTAAAGACAAGGGTAGACAGGAAAGAGAGAGAGAGACCCTGGGAACAAGGTTGCCATTTTTTGACATCAGTAAACTACTGTATTTAATACCTCTATTAAGAGGCCACTCTTCAGTCCTGCATGAGGATGGCCTTTAAATAGAGGTTAGACCGCAGTACTTGGTACAGCATTTTGATTGTTGGCAGTGAAAAAGATGGTGACCTGAATGTTTACCCTCAATTCCTAGCACATAAAAACCTAAAACTGTCCATAAACACACACACAAAGAATCATTTGGCACTTACAAATGTTGCTAGTACAAGGAAGAGTTTCACCAACTTTGGCTTTCTCGGAGTCTTATAAAATGTACAGGTGCCATCTTTTATTGGAGTACACACTAGATAAAGAGAATAAACACCTGATAGACACAAGTCAATGTGTGTATGTATATCAAATGTGTTTGTGTGTCTGTATATGATATGTATGCATGCGTACAGAATACCCCCAATACGGTAATTTACTACTGTGCATTCCTCGCCCTATAAAAATAAATGCGCATGGTACTAGCTAGGTTGAAGGGTATTCTGCAGTCGCTCCAGAGGTAAAATGCCCATATTGGTTGACTTGAAAAACTTGCGAGTTTGTGTGAGGTTTAGATACAAAATACTAAGAAATCTTGACAAAGTTGCTTGCTGGGTGTTTTCAACTGATATTTTTGCAACTGCTATGGTTTTCAAGTGTCTCTTTCACTCATCTTAACAACAGCACCCATCGTTCACGTTCAAACATGTATCGTTCTTGCATGTTTTTACTTGCACTCGTCGTAACAAACGTGTTTTTTTTCTTGTACCAGTGTATTGATCGACTCAATGCCGCCCCGTTGTACGTAAGCAAATCATGAACGGCGAGAATTCACGTCACGGGGTCATTTCCAGTGTAATGTTTTGCCCCTTGTATTTTGAGAACTTCCATTTTTGAGATTTGCGTCCATCACACGAGTTGACCACAGCGTACTGTTTTTCGACGGACAAATCTAAACAATGCCCCGTCCATACATGAACTATGGTTCCCTGAAAGAAAGGTTACAACAGTATATCAGCGATCATAACAGCTCGCATGAGCCGACATTACGCTGTCAAGAAGGACTGATTTTTAAGATTGGTATGTCTGGCACTAAGGGAAAGTAAATCGGAAGCACATAGCTTGTACCGCAGATCAAATCCTGGGGAAATTGGGTTTTATTCCAATAATTACCGGGCTTAAACAAAAGGAGTCTCCAAATCCTAAGTGGGATAGCGGGATAAGAGACGGACCAGTTGATCTCGTGGGGTGGAAGAATGATTTCTCTGCAAATTTTTTTTTCAGTCAAGCTTCAGAATTTTTTTTTTGCTTATTTTCATACATTCTCTTTGAAAGATTTCGGCGTGAAAATTCGTTTTTTCTGTCTAGGTTGCCATGCAATTTATTTTTTTTCAAAGTCTTCCACTCCCCCACTCC
>JAOBAT010119313.1:0-13648 GCA_026413305.1 Hydrozoanthus tunicans
AAACACCAAAAAGTAAGTTTCGCCAATAAACTGCAAAACGCCCCCCCCCCCTTCTCCCCCTCCCCTCCCCTTAAACTTAAAAAACTTATCCAAATTTAAAAGTTCTGAACTTATTCAAGATGCTTTATTTTAAAAGAATGGGCGGTGAGATAAAAAAAAATCTCCAAAAGTCCATAAAAGGGCTTTTGACTGTACCCATTTACCACAATCGTTACATAACTATATACATTCTAGATAACAATAATATTAATTTCACTACCCATTCATTATGAAAGCTTTATTTGATATTTATCGTTAATACTCAGGGCTAATTAAAGTTTAACTAAAACATAGTTGCCTTCTTCAAAAATTAGTTTTCCTCCTAACGCTTTTTATTGCTGTTTGTAATGAAATCTCTCTTTGAAATTAACCATTAACACTGCTATTAACTCTTGTATCACCCAACTAATTTCTAAATCTATCCTTCGCTTACTTATATTTCAATTTATTACTTTAATCTGTTTTATCAGTCGAAATTTATTATTTATTTAGTTGACAAATTTAACGATCCAAGTTCTCTAACCTATACTAGCTGTGTACAGTAGTTTATTTCCCAGCTATCACAACTAGCAGTACAATAAATTACGGAAATAGATTAATGTACTAAGTACAGTGGAATCTCGGTTTAACGATATACCAAGGGGACATCAAAATTATATCGTTAAACCGGGATATCGTTATACATAGATTCCAATAATAACGATAATGTTGGAAAGTTTCTAAAATTAATGCTATACCGGGAAAACGGTGACAAACGCGTTTTTAGTTTATGTTCACTGATAAAGTTGTAGTTAATACTTTGTAATATCAAATGATTCACAAGGGCATGTTCCTGAGTATTTTTTGTTATCCTTAAAATTTGTCAAAACAGTTTAAATTTAAGGGAGCTGTTGAAAGACATGGAAGAAAAGGCAGATAAACTATGATTTAAAGCGGTTCAAAACACATCAGTCAGCATTCATGGCGCTGGAGCGTAAGCACTGAAGAACAATGATTGTTGACAGAAGCATTGACGTTTATTGATTAAAGTTTGTTTTGTTATAAAACAAGCATTTCCTGTGCTCTGTCATGTTGATTTTATCGTTATACCGGGAAAGATTTTGCCCTCGGGAACAAAGTCCCCACCATTAAACCGGGAATATCGTTAAACCGGGGTTCTGCCCCATACATTTTACAATAACTTTTGCCGGGGAAACGAATGTTTGTCGTTATACCGGGAATATCGTTAAACCGGGGTTTCACTGTAAACTTAAATTTTAAGATATTTACATTCATGTTTCAACTATATTTCTGTGTCCATTGTCGACCATTCTTTTCTAGTAAAACATGCACTATTAAACCATTGTCTCCAGCCTACTTAGTAATCAAACTAACGCTGATGTTTGTCCTACTGTAGAGCGCAGTGAAGTTCTACTACCCATAAAGCAAGTCTTGAAAATGAATGTGCATTTGAACCGCTTAGATTAATTTTGAGGTTAAACTAAAAAAAACGTTTCGATCGCCGACTTCTCTACTTACACAAATCCATTTTGCTATAGGGTTGATACTTCAAATTTTAAGATTACCGCCGACAGGGTACCAATGAAAATGAAGAAATACTTTTTTACTTCTGTTCATTAACTTGAAACTAAGCTGAATTAGAATTTCCGTCTGCAAAATGTTTTCATGTTGTTCCGAACTTCATTTGCATGGATCCATCTTGCTTTACGGTTGATGCCTTTCAGTTTTACATGCCCAATATGCTCAAAACTTCCACTATGAATGGCTTTTGGCCAGTTGCTGTCGTCAAACTCAACTCGTACCCAGTCTGACGGGGCAGATCCTGCAATACACTTCCATCCTGCATTGGCGCTTGTTAAACTGCCGTCACTGAAGGAAGCCAAAAGTCCTGTACGACCTCTGCCGTTTGTTATCTCAACTGCTAACACTTCCACCCGTTCTTTGAAGGTGTAGTTTTGCGCAACGTTCCAAACTCCGTTGTTCTTAGGCCATTTCACTTCCTTTCCGTTCACCCAGACTCGGGCGGAGTCATCACCCGTTAACATGGCCCATAAGAGAGAAGCTACGTTGATTAAACAAAATAGAATCACGCACTACCTTAGCAACTACATTGATCGACAATGAAATATCAAAAATCTCAAAGGTAAACGTTGATTACAAGTGGTAATCACGCTCCCGATCAACTATCCGTAGAACGCGCATCACTTTTTCAATTAAATTTGCTTGAACTCTGTTAACAGGTAGAAAGTAAAATTACTTAAAGACGTTAGCTTGTTGCAATTCCAGCTAGATGATTTTGAAAAAACCATAGTTAACTCATAGAAGATACTTTATGATATTGATAGGATTCCATTGTTTGCAAAGCAAGGAAGTATAAAAATGCTACGTTTCCTCAAACTGCGGAAACATAGATATTAACAAGATTAAGAGGTAAAATAGTCTCGGATACCTGTTATTGTGTTCAGTCCATAACATCTGAGTTTGCCCAGTGTGTAGTTACTCTGTCCGTTTCTAGTGTATCCAAGCTGGAATCCGTAAACAGGAAGACTCGCTTTGTCCGTCAGTTTTCCACTGTCCTTCCGCCATCGCATAGGGCCACGTCTCTTACAGTTACACCCACCACCACCCACGCACGTGTTTGTCATCCCACATGCGCATTTCTTACTATCAGGTGATGCCCCGCCCCAGTACTGCATTGGTTTACCGTCACGTGACACCCACCATGCTGCATTGTCCTCAATAAAAGCAGTTGAACCGTTGCACTCGAACAAGACAAACTGTTCACAATGAGTTGAGACTTTGATCAGGTTGCTAAGTTGGTTATGGGCGGCTCCGGTGTAAGTTATATTACGAGCGTAACAACCACTCACATTGCTGCTGTTTGCAAGAGTCCCTGTTTTAGCATTGTGGCTGATTTCTGTCACGCCATCTTTTTCATTCATGTTACAGTACACCATAAACGGATCTTCACCTCCTTCACTGTCTGGGTCAATGGTATAGTTCCCGGATGGTGCCATTGGAAAACCTGCCTTGATATGACTACAGGACAAGTTTCCAATTATTACTTGTGTTTTCTGTAATTCTATTTTTGAATCAATATTTGTTGAACAAACGTACAGTCCAGAATGCGAACTCGTCACATTTTCAAGCAAAAGTGTCCCGTTTAGGAAGAGCAAGTACTGTTTCGGCAGCCTTCTCCCTCTTCGTACCCACGTGATGTTTGTATCGATATTCGTTTGGCAATCTAGTTGGATCCAGGCTCTTTCGGTCGAAGTTACAAGAGTGGGGGCACTGTGTATCAGTTTTACCACGACAAGGTCGATCTCAGCAGAAACCGTGTTTACGTCATTCCAAGCCTCACAAATGTATCTTCCATGATCGGAATGTTGCACGTCGATGAAAGTCAGATTGGAAACCCCATCAGAGAAGGTAACATCTGCGTCTACTACAGCCGAGTCGTGTCTCCTCCACGTGATCTGTGGTGTAGGCTTGCCAGAAGCCTGACAAACAATAACCACGGTGTCCAACCATAAGGCCTTCACAGAACTTGGCGTAAATACCTTCACTTGTTCTGAAAAAGAAATAAAAACAGAAAAGAATTAATGATACTGATAGCCTTGAATATCAAACTGATACAGAGAAAGAAAAGAAAAGAAACTTAATGATATGAACAATTATCCCCCGAAGTGGAAGTGACTAGTGGGTAATTATTCACCGAAGTGGAGATGAACGTACTTGGCTGTCACCGACCTGAGGTGAATAAAAACATTAGCATAGACCCAACCAGCGAATCAGTGAGAAATAGCCTATTTTTTTAAACAATGAATGAAATTTTTCGTCTAAGGCCAAGACACTTTAAATTTGTTTACTTGTAAAAGTTTGTTCATAAACCAAACAATTATCAAAGATTATTTCGTAACACATTCACAAATAGTTTTGTGGTTTCCTTTTTGTGTTCTCGGGAAAAGCTGCATCATTTATTTCTAAAATTTCACATTCACTGACATATTTCGAAAATTGCCACGCCATATTCTTCCCGATTACTTATCAGTGAATATTCTGGATATTCACTTTTAAAGGAATCAACTCCCTCAACTGCAAGCAATATTTTCCGATCCTGACCGACTAATCAACATGAAGCTCGAGCTAATCACTATCTATGTTTGGGAGCACTTTGTGAAAACGACATATTTCTTGGAAGGTGATGATGGCCTTCTCTTGTGCTCTCCTGTTATGAGAAACTCTATACTATTGCCCAAGCCTGCCAAGCCACCCTTCCCCCATTTTTCTAACGTGCATGCAGTCGCGGAAGCAATCGCCGGAAAAAATTCTGCCAAAAACGAAACAGCCCTCGAACAGTTGGCATACCGTGAGCCCAACCAGCCATAGATTGGTTTCTGAGAAAGTTCAATGTCCAACTATATAACACAGCGTCAGCGTTTATTTAAGCACTTTTTTTTGGAAAAAGCAAGCACTGCTTTAAGCATTTAATGCTTTTTTACGAGCACTATCGGTAAGAGCCTACTGTACCGTAAACTATCTAAACCTCCATATAGTTAGGACCGGCTGCAGTGCAGTCTAAATCGGCCTGGATATCTACTGTTTCAGGAGCCACTCAGAATGTGCGAAAACTGCCTTTCATTGATTTGGTATATGCTAAAAATGATTACCATCGATACAAAAATAACACAGATGACCCACTTTTAGAAGAGACATAGGCTGTGTAGTAAAGCTGTTTAGTCAAGCAGGTTATAATTAAAGTTTAGTTACCATTTTCTTTCAGATCACCATAACATTTAAACCTCCCAAGCGTATGAAAGCCTTGCTCGATTGAATGCTCAACGTCCCCAAACCTGAGCTGAGTGACGGGTAAATTGAATTTGTTCGTCAATAGTCCGCTATCGCTACGCCATCCGCTGCCCCAATTTTTACAGTTGCAGTACCCTCCGTCAACACAGCTTCGTGTCAATCCGCATGCGCACTTCCTATACATTTTCGCTGCTCCTCCCCAATGGTACATAGCTTTCCCATCACGTGATACCCACCATGCAGCTTTTTCCCCACACGAATTCTACGTCGTTCTTGCACTCGAACTTGATGAATTGCTCACAGTTTGTGTTGACTCTCGTGAGACTGGCAAGCTGTTTCAGCGTAACGCCTGTGTACACCACGTTCCGTTTGATGCACCCTGCAGGGTCACAACCGCTCACATATTCTCTGGTCTCCGTGTCATGACTGATGACTGTCACGCCAATACCATTCTTGTCCGTCATATCACAATATGCTTCAAAACCCGGTTCGCCTTCAGATCCATCAGGGTCAATGAAATAGTTTCCAGATGTTTCGTTTGGATGGACTATTTTCAAGTGACTACAAGAAAGATAGTACACATTGAGTTGTGTTGTGGCGTTGATTGATCGGAACGAGGTGCTAACTATGCATGTGTACATTCCCGAATCTTTTGAAACGTTAAGAAGAACAAGGGTTCCATTGGTGTACATTCGATGGCGAGTTGGCATAAAAATGTTCCCTTCGCGTCGCCAAGTGACATTGCTTAACCGCGTTCCTTTGCAATCCATTTGTACCCGGGAACCAAACGCCACGTTCATTAGCCGGGGAGGCTTGATTTCAAAGCCAACTTTTGGCACTACGGTTACCTTAACCGCGACTTGTTTGCTGTTCAATACATTTGTACCTTGACAAACGTAAGTTCCTTCATCCCACAAATGAACAGGTTGTAAGACGAGTGCACCGTTAATGTGGCTTAAACTGCTCTTTTCTCCTAGTTTCTTCCATGAAATAGTTGGCTTAGGTTGTCCACTAGCAGTACAACCAAGTGTAACTTTAGTGTCTATTTCCACAACAAGCTCGGACTTGTTTGCTTTAATCTTTACGGGATCTATTAATGAATAAGCATAATATAATCAGTAACCTGTAATAAATAGAAAAAGAGGTCTAAAAAGGGCTTAACGATTGCAGGTGAACTTAATAAAATCACTTCTGACACCATGTTAAACAAAGATGGCGGATGCCTAAAGTGCCTGCCAGGGTTCATCGGCTCACGATACTAGTCTTATACGTAGCTTTAACCTCTACGGGAACTAATAATAAACAAGCACAAAAAAGTTAATATTACTCCGTTGCTGAACAGGATATTTAATTAGATTTATCATTCTAGATGTAAATGTAGATTCCCAAAAATGGGAAGTTGTTAGTGTCTGATTAGTTTTAGTTCTAACCTAAACAAAGAACGCTGATCTAGGGAAACTAAAGATTATCAGGTTTGTTGTTTATTGAGTGATGGTAAAAGGGGAGGAAGTTAAAACTTAGCAAGGAGCAGATAAAAGTTGAAGACAAAAAGAGAAGCAATAATTTATCACTAGACAAAGATAAGATCTTTCAGTACTCTTAGTCGATACGATGATGAGCAATGAAACCATAAAATCATCAACAGTACATATTTATACCATTTTTATTCGCGTCAATTTTCAAATGAAATTAGAATATAGCCTAAAACTTGGTGACTGCACACCCAAAATAATTATAGAGGTGCTCGATTTGTGGTAATTAAATAGGGGTTGTAAAAGGGAGTCAAAGAAAACGTCAACTACTTAAGATACGTACTCTTACAAAAAATACCTAATTTCGTTTAAAAGAAAAGAAAAAACAAGAAAAACATAAAGAAAAAACAGAAAAAAAGACCATGTTAAACAAAAGGTGTAAACAACTTTTGGAAGATTATCTTTGGAAAAAAAGGAACGCAAGAGATGGTTTACTTACCAAGTAAGGGTAGAAGATCGGCATCTTTAATCTGTATCGTATTAAGAAACGAGAACGCTTGTGAAGATGCTGTAAAACTATGTTAGAACTTTCCATGTCTTTAATTTCGACTAGATTGACTAGATTATTGCTACCACTAGATTTAGCTAGTTAGTTTCTGAGAAATTTTCTTTATATTCTTAAACAGGGAAGATTTTTTTGTTGTCAAATGTTTGGTTGGTTTCTCAACAAACTACCTTGCTTTACTCGCCGATGTAACAGTTTGAAAACCTAGTCCCAAATTGGCAACTAAACAACCTAAGATTTTGCTTTGTAGAGATTACTAATTAACTTATGTAAACCTTCATACTGAATTCTGTTGTTAGTTCTTTTAGAGGTTTCTTTAGTATTTTAGCAAAATGGAATTTACAGAAGGTATTCATAATCTACAATTTACCTACGGTAATTTAAAAAAAAATTGTCGGATAACCTCATAGCGTTTCCTGTCACTTCAAGAATTACTATAAGATTAACAGCTACCTTTTTCTAGTGGGTTACTCTCTAACCTATCTCCTAACTATAAGACTAACCTCCTCGTAGATCCATCCTGTTTGATGTTTCATAAATCCTGGATGTCTACTCCTGGTTGAATAGTTGATTACACACTTGTGGTTGTTGTTTTCATCTTCTGTTTCTATCTGATAGTTGAGAGAGCGGCATCGTTGCCACTTGTCATTAATACAGCGAGCGTAACACCAGTCCTTATTAGGAACTACGTAAGTTTCCACCTTGTGATCTTCAAGAACCAAGTCTGTTTTGAAGAAAAACGTTTTGAAAAAGAAAAACTAAACTTAGTAGTAGGAAAACCGACACTAACATGGTTGCAATCCTTTGTATTCTTTTTCAGGTTTATAAGTGAGTTTGTTAGTGTTGGGTTTTAAAACTTAACGAAAAAGTGTATATTCCAAGAAGTTTAAAAGGGATTTCGTCATTAAGCTTTCTTTTGTTATGACAGATGAAACATCTTTTGGTACATTTGTAGTTTACGATTACCTTTCATTTACCATTTAAAACATTTTATGAAAGTATTCGAGCGTTTAAGATCTACGTTGAAAGAGGTTGTGATCAAAACTTCTAAACTCTAAAGTTATTATTCCAAACAAAAAGTCACATGATAATCTCTTTAGACAGCGAACCGGCTAATGAATAAGACAGCACATGGTTTAGTGTTTTAGTAGATGAGTCGTTATGGACAAACTTAAGACCCTACGGTACGTATAGAAAGCCAAATAAAACTGATAACAGATTTCATACTTACCGTGGCTGTAATAGAAGTGAGTGACGGGCGGACACTGCCCGTTTGCACTAGCGAGGGCAAAAAACCCGTGTGTTATTAAGTAAAAGAGTTGAAGTCTCATTGCAGGCTTGAACTAGGTTCTTTAAAACCTGTTACAAACAAACTGTACAAGTACTTAGTAAGCGTTTAAAATTTGAGAAAGTTAAGCACAAGGTCTAGAGGGTCTGCGTTCGGGGAGTCAATTCTGTTTTGTGTAATTAACCAATGTTTTGATCCGTTTTCATTTCTCGGACTTGAATACCAGTAATAACCTCAAACGATAGCACAAAATGATGAAAAAATAACTACCCTGAAAATTGCAATAACAACAGAAATAATGATAAAGATAATGATCATATATTAAAACTATAACAGACCTTTGCTAAAGAATTAAGCCTTTATGGTGCAGCTCCTCAAATTACTAAAGTAGCCCTAACTCGAGTAGGCATTTGAAAAAAAGTGTGGTGTTGATCCTCCAACAACTAGAGTAGGACTTTGGTAAAGAAATGAGTCTCTCCATTAACAAGAGCTTATTTAGTTGACACCAATCAAATAAACGCCAGCTAGACATCTTGGCTATCTAGTTCTCTGGCGTTGTGTAAATTCATTGTGTTTTACGTTTTTCTATGATAGATGCCTTAAAAAGCCCAGCATGGCCATTAGTCGATTCTTCGGCCATTAAAGAGGGCATGTTTAGTTGACACCAATTAAAAAAAGCTAGCTAGACATCTTTGGTGTCTAGGATTCCGGCGGTGTGCAAATTTACTGTATTTTAAATTGTTTTTATGATACACGCTTTTTTTGTTGTAAGAACAACTTTATAAGAACAATGAGGCTCAGATTGGCAAAAATTTATGTTTAAGACCAATTTAAGAACAAGCTGAGACTCTGGACTCGATTGAGAATTTTTTTAGCTTTACAAAAAAATGATTCCCAAATTTTCTCTTCTTTTAACCGTTATGGTTGCTTCAAATTAAACACTAAGGTAAGAGTTTGAATATGAAGCCAATCCTGGGATAGTCACTGGAAATTGTTGGGGGAAAATTTTAATCAGGGGATGAAGTGATCAAGAATACACCCAGTCTCCTTCGCAGCCGGTTTTTTTTCGTCACGCAAGGAAAGCGTTGCGTGACGAAAAAAACCCAAACGGCTGCAAAGGACACTAGAATACACCTACCAAGCATTCTGTTTTCAAATACATGTATTGTAGTACCTTAGACTAAGTTTTTTCGAGTAAACCACACATAGAGACAAGAACTGAAAAAATAAGAACAATTTGAGGAGAAATAAGAACAAATTAACAACAATTTGAGGCTCAAATCGCCAAAAAATTAAGAACAATGAGCCTCGGCCAATCTTACTGGTTCTTATAAAAAAAAAGCGTGTAGATGCCTCAAAAAGCCCAGCATGGCTTTTAGTCGATTCTTCGGCCATAAACAAGGGCTTGTTTAGCTATAACCAATCAAAGAAATGCTGAGACACTCGCGTAATCCGGCGGTGTGGAAATTATTGCGTTCTAAGTTGATTTCTTTTATCAATTCCCTTGACAGCCCAGAATGGCTTTTAGTCGTTTCGTGTGGTGCTTTCGGATTCGGCCACTAACGGGAGCTTACATATTTAACTGACACCCGACAAAGAATGATGTCGATTCTATTTCCTGTTATAAAAATATGTTCTTCATACATGACTGTATTGAATAGTATCTCAAATTCTTGAATAAAGTGCTACTGAAGCGAAATCTTCAAATTACTAGTTTAAAATATCTAAAGTTGAAGTTTGACGCGCTACAATAAGAAGAAATACACATTGCCGAGTAAGAGTAACTAAATTGCGTGTTATATAGAATTACATTTGCTGCAATTAAAAAAAAATAGACAACACTTTAAGATAGTTCGTTGGGAACTAAAATTTTTAACACTGCCTACTGCTCTAGCGTAGAAATTGGCGTAATAACTGTTGTACATGTAAAGTAAAAGTTCAAAAATTTGGAGATGTTGTATAGCCACCAGGCGCGTCATAAAATCATACTTTATGCCATCTAATATACATTCGAACGTAAACCTATAGCTAGTCTTATAGGGCGACGCCTAATATTGACTTAAAAAGAAGTTGCTAAATATCAAACAGGTCAACGTTTGCTCAACTCACTTACTTGTGAATATTGGTACAGTGAAAACTCGGCGTGTTTAAAGATATTTCTTTTTTAGCTTCTTGTTTTGCTTTATCTTCAGCTGTCAATGAAAACGTCGCTCACAGTGTTCTATTAGGAGAAGGCCGGACCCATTAGCTTGTTATCTTTTTCTGGCATGCTCATTGGTGCGGCTATAGTCGCCATCAAAGTTTTCTCAACACTGGCTCTCTTTAGGTTTGCTCTAAAAATTGCTGATGAGGAACAGTGTCTCCAAAAGGGCTGTATTCTGTAATCTTGGTCAAAGATTTAATTGGAAACGCTTTTTGGAGGAAGGTTACAACCGTATATGTTTTATAATTCTTACGCAGCCCGAGTTGTCAGTTGGCGGCCGCTTGACAGTTTCGTTAATTACACGCAGGCCTGCTGACCTTCAGACCTTAAATTTAATCGCTTTATCATGAAATAGTTGCACGCAGGCCTGCCAGACCTTCATTGGTGCGGCTATAGTCGCCATAAAAGTTTTCTCATTAAACCAGCAAGCTCTGACACTGGCTCTCTTTAGGTTTGCTCTAAAAATTGCTGATGAGGAACAGTGTCTCCAACAGTGCTGTACTCTGTGTTCTTGGTCAAAGATTTAATTGGAAATGCTTTTTGGAGGAAGGTTACAACCGTATATGTTTTGTAATTCTATCGCAGCCCGAGTTGTCAGTTGGCGACCGCTTGACAGCAGTTTCGTTACATGCAGGCCTGCTGACCTTCAGACCTTAAACTCAATCGCTTTATTCACTACAAATATCATGAAGTAGTTTTGTGTCAAAGAATAAACTACAAACAGGTTTATCCCTAATCAACGATTCACTGGGAAATATTGTTTTTTAGCGTAGGTAACGACTGGTACTTGATCGCTGCCATTTTCGCTCGGCGATCGGTTTAAATTACCTGATCTTCCGTTCAGCTTGTGGCTTCTGAATTGCTTTATCGAGTAAAATTTATTTTAACTTCATCAAATTTTCCCATTTCGTTTCGTTGATTATAGCAAGCCTCCGTGTGAGGATTCAGATACCATTGAACTTTGTTACAAATTCATCTAGGAGGTAGGATTTTAAGGATTTTTTTCACTTTCGATGATATTTTAAGTTTTGCGAGCATTAAAGTTCGTTCGGTCGATGTCAAGTTTCCAATCTTTCCTTCTTTTTTCTTTTCCTTCCCCGCTTGCTTCCCTCCTCAATTGTTCATCAAGAAACCGACCTAAAAGACCAAAGAAATCAGAATGATGGAAAAAGAACGTTTCGAGGGAACTCGTAAAATCCCATAGGCCATACATTTGCTTTTTTGCGGGCGACAAGAGGAGCACGCAACCTATCTCAACTGTTGCTTCAAAATCGATCGATAATTACTCGACATTCGGAGAGGAAAAGCTTACACGTGATTTGTCGACAAATATGGCCTGATTAGACAAATATGGCATGCTCTACACTCTGTACATGTGAATTCTCGACAAATATGGTCATCGGATCACCATCGGTTCCTCACGTTTTACTGGAGAAAGTCTTTGGACGACGCGATGAAGAACAAACAGGGAATATGTTTCTTGTAATTTTGACCACTTGTGAAATATTTCAACTCTTGCTTCAATTTTGTTCAGCCAAAATTGATCAATAAGAATAAGCCAAACAAAACAAACTCATTTTCACACTGGTTACCACAGGTAGCCCAATAATTACCAACGAAAGAAAGATAAAAAAACGTATAACCTTTGGTTACATCTAGTGTTTATATAAATAACATCACACACATTGCTTGGTCTACCTACGTACCAAGTTGTGTAGCCGGGTAGATATCGTTCCGATAGCGATAGTACTTTTTACTTTAATTACGGTAGAATTTAATTGATGACTGCAAGAAACGGGTCTGTATCGATTAAGGAGTTTTATATGAAACACGACATTTTCCCAGTTTTCCAAGCAGAACATTGTTTTTTATTCGTTTGAACTCAAAATTTTTTTCTCCGGTAAAATTCAACTTGGCATAAACGTGGACTCCTGTGAATTTTTAAAAAATGTCCCCCTTCTAACCGAGCAGGAGTTGGGCACGATGTTACAGGCCCGAAAAGACGGTTTGCCTTTAAACCGTATGACTTTGTACCCATAAACCGTTAATGCAGGACAGTAGAAGTTGGGAAAAGTTTGTGCAGGGTGAGCTGAGTTTGATTTCTATCCAGCCAGTGTAGTTTTCATTGTATCTAAGAGCTAGGTAGCAGTTAATAATAGACCTGTCAACACACAGTAAGTTTTGCTGTGTCAAATACGATTTTCAGCGTCCACTTCACACGACTTTCACCAGAATCGAAAATGTTCATGATGATTTGTTATTCATATATTATATATTATAAAACGATAAATAATTTATTACAAATGTTGTTCTAGACGCTCACTGCCTTATTCAAGAGGTTTTAAGTTAACGCGAGTTCGAGCCCCGGTCAGATGACTGTACATGTGTTGTGTCCTTGGGCTTGAACAAGAAACTTTACCTTCCAGTCGACTGGGTTAACCTGCGCTAGATTAGTGTCCTGTCCAGAGGGAGTCAAAGACTCTCATCCGCTTAACACAACAGAAACCGGAGATAAGCGCCGGCCCTATGAGCCACTTAGCCCCGAGAAATCAAGAGCTTATCCTTGTCTAAGCCATTTATACAACTAAGTTTCGTAAATCGGAAATAAGGTGTATCCCCCTGGATTAAAATCAAGATTTTATAAAGCTCCTAGCCTTCTTGCTTTCGACAGTTTTATAATTTTATCTGCAGGTTTTCTGTAAAATCTCCAGTTTTTTAGAGAGTAAAAAGGTCTTTCACATCTTACTACCATGTACATGTTATATAAAATTTTCTTTATAAAACTTGTTACTAAAATATTTATTTTTTTTTAATAGGCGCATTTATAATTGTTTTCTGGATCAGGAACTGGTCCCGAAACGCTGCTAATCTTATTGTTGTTGAGGGGCAAAATCTCTTGAAAACACCCAAAGGCTCTGTCAGTTCGCGCCATATCGCAATAAAACTTCTCATAATGACCCTAAAATTGAGAGTTAGAATTTTTGATTTCTGGATTTTTGGAGAATTTACGAGTAAATTTAGAATGCACTGTACACATTGGAGTTCACAATGTTCAAAATTAGTATGCATAGCCAAAGCGGACTAAACAAACTAAGGTTGTGTCCGTTTGCATCAGATAGCCATAAATGTTTGCACAGTGGTAATAAGCAGAAATCTCTATTGACTGAGTTAGACTTTTACCACTGCCTGGTTAGCCCAGTTGGTAAGGCGCCAGTCTGTCGTGCGGGAGGCCTGGGTTCGATTCCCGATGCCGGACCTTCACTCAGGGTCTT
>JAOBAT010119324.1:0-13646 GCA_026413305.1 Hydrozoanthus tunicans
CTGCTGGCCCCCCATGCTTCAAAGGTACCATCAGTCTGCTGGCCCCCCATGCTTCCAAGGTACCATCAGTCTGCTGGTCCCCCATGGCCATGCTTCAAAGGTACTATCAGTCTGCTGGCCCCACAAGGCCATGCTTCAAAGGTACCATCAGTCTGCTGGCCCCACATGGCCATGCTTCAAAGGTACAATCAGTCTGCTGGCCCCCCATGCTTCAAAGGTACCATCAGTCTGCTGGCCCCCCCATGCTTCAAAGGTACCATCAGTCTGCTGGCCCCCCATGCTTCAAAGGTACCATGAGTCTGCTGGCCCCCCATGCCTCAAAGGTCATCCTTCGTGTGCTTCCTAACAGAACAGAACCGAAAGCTAAAGACTTTATTTCCAATGACCAGTTTGGATTCCAGAAAGGCGTGGGTACAGTAAATCCCCGCGAGTAAGAACCTGTGTTTTTTCCAGTTAGGCTAAACAGGTTCTTACATAAAAGGTGTATCACAAAAATCTAGGGTCGTTACGTTGTTAAAAGGTTGTTACTTCTAGGAAGCTCTACAATTCTGCTGATATAGCTTTTGACCCCCTGTTACTATCAGCATTCGGCCTCATGGGCTATTGGCTTCTATCCCATTCGAGCTCGAGAGATAATTGTTAAATAGCCAGGTTTCTCCATGCCCCTCAATGATTTCCATAAAATAGTTATTTTTAGAATTTAAAAACCTGAATCCAAATTTTAGGCTAAATAGGTTCTTACTTAGAGGGGGCATAACTGGTAGATTTAAGCCTAACGGGTTCTTAAAATTTAGGTTCTTACTCGCGGGGATTTACTATACATCGACTACAACCAAGATGTATATATGTGTTTCGTAGGTTATAAGAAAGCTTTCGACAGAGTTGATTGGGTGAAACTGATGGAGACTCTTAAATATATAGGAATTAAATGGCGTTATCGGAGGCTAATAGCATCGCTCTACATGGGACAGTCAGGCTAAAAGATGGTTTAACAAATCCAGCAATGATAGGACGGGGAACGAAGCAGGGGTGTTGTCTGTCCCCACTGCTGAAGCTATGGGTGGGTTAGATGAAGGCATCCGGGTGGGAGGACATCTCGTCAAGACAGTGCGCTATACAGATGACCAAGCCACAGTTGCCGATCCAATAGAAGGACCACAACTGATGATTGATACGATGTGCGAGACAGCTGATGAATATGGAATGAAGCTAAACACTAAGAAAACGAATGTTAAGAAGATATCGAAACATCCGGACGAAAAGTTCGCTGTCTTTCTAGATAATGTGCAAACTAAGCCAAGTATAACCAGCTTCAGCTACCTAGGTAGCCTGATAACGGAAGATGGGTACTGTGACAAAAAGACCAAGTGCAGGATAGCGCGGGCTAAAGAGACATCTCCACGAAAAAAGAGCTCTTGATAAAGTCCTTCAGTCTGGCCTTGAAAAAGAAGATCGTCAAGACAGTGATCTGCAGTGCTTTACTGTAAGGAGCCGAAACGTGGACCATACGCAAGGAAGAAAGAAGCAGGCTGGAAAGCTGCGAGATGTGGTTTTGGAGAAAAGTTCTAAACATCTTATGGTCAGATAAGATCAGCAATGAAGTAGTGTTACAAAGGGCTGGGGAGGAGAAGTCACTAATGCAGACCATCGAGAGACGGCAAAGAGCATGGTTTGGCAGTACCCTACGGCATGGTGACCTACTGATGGTCTTGTTTGAAGGGAAAGTAGATGGCAAGAGGCTGCCGGGCTAAAAAAGAAAAGGGATGTTTGACGATCTCAAAGGAAATGCCCCCTATGCTCAAGTGAAGAGGCTGGCAGAGGGAAGAATGCTCTAAAACTGAACCTGCAGGCTAGGCAGAACACCAGAGAGAGAGACAGAGATTGATAGTTGAGAGTGCAGTTGTCTGAAAACGATTTCCTTAGTTATATATGTTGACATCATGCAATGCGTTATTAAAGAAGCTTTTTGTCAAGCCGGGTTAAACCAACATTGACTCAACTCAATGACTTTCTACAAGTAAATTAATCGACTGTTTTGTTTTAGAATGTGAACACTCCATAGGTGCATAAAATGATATAAATCTATTTTTTCCTTGATCATGATACATTTTCTGAATGAAGCGAGGTACATTACTATACTATCTAACATAAGTAACCGAACAAAGCAGAGTTTACAGCTACACATCTTGGATTAAGAGTGTTGTTTTGACAACTATAAATAATTATGGTAAACCTATTATTGAACAAGTGGGATTTACAAAACATTCTTCAAACCACTTGATGAAGTATAGGTACCGCGAAACTGTAACGTTTCTTTCCTGCAAAGGCGTCATAACAACACTTTCTGAAATCGTGATAAATACCTCCACTTGTGTTCTTTAGTAATAGTTGAAACTACATCAATACAGCTTCCCTTTCCTTCGAAATAGGCGACGAAACTGTACACAATAAATCAACTCGAAACGAGATGCCTTAAGCGAAATGCAACCTTTCTTTCCTGTAAAATACCTCTAGAAATAGTTGAAACTAAATTAACACAGCTTCACTTTTCTTCAAAATTTGCGACGAAAACCTGAACACACGACAAAGTCTAAGCGCACGTTACCATGCCATTCGCAGTCGCGCATGAAGTCGTCCCAAATAGAATCTTGCTTGAGCCCGCAAGCAACACCGAGATTAGTTTGCGTTCTCCTTCGTCGAACGCAATAAATACGCGTATCTCATATCTATATCATATGTTCACCAGGCCTAGTACGTTGAACTGTAAATATTGCACTGTATTCACATGTTCAACAGGCTTAGCACGCTGAACTGTGAACATTGCACTGTACTCACATGTTCACTAGGCTAAGCAGACTGAACTGTAAATACTACACTGTACTGGCATGTTAACCACGCTTAGCTTGCTGAACTGTGAACATTGCACTGTACTCACATGTTCGCTAGGCTAAGCAGACTGAACTGTAAATACTACACTGTACTCGCATGTTAACCACGCTTAGCACGCTGAACTGTCAATACTGCATTGTACTTACATATTCACAAGGCCTAAACTGTAATTTCTTCTTCTGCGGTACTCGACCCACGCAAATGCCGGTGGCTTAAATGGCTGCTTTCCATCCAACTCAAAAACATTTCGAAATTCATCAGGATCACAAATGTTTACAAGTTTAAATGCGACAAAGTCCTCCAAGTATATTGGGCCGTATTGTTTGAATTGTTTGTCCATGATTTCAAACGCCTTTTGGGATCCACCGCCTGTGAAAAGAGTGCATTTTTAAGGAAAACCGAGTTTTTCTGCAAGCTTTTAATTCAACTTTATTAAAAAGAATGACGAGCTTCCTGAAGAATTAACTTTGAAAAGAATATCTATTTTAAAAGTAACTCGTGATGTAAGTTCTATGTGCACCTACAGAAACTGTGAGCGCGAAAGACTTGCAAACCATTTATTATTACGGCAATTAGCTCAGTCGAAATTTTCAAAAGTAGTTGAAAGACTCACCTTTACATATGAATTTTACTCTGCTTTTATTTTCGTATTAGCACTAACATATATAATTTGTTTTTATTACGCGTGCTATAGGGCAACTAGTGGATACAGCACTATAAAAATCAAGTCGTTATTATTGTTATTGCTACTTTCATTATTATTAGGCAGTACAATTATTAGTTATAATTATAATTATTATTAATTATTAGGGATGCCTTCAACGGTAAAACAACAGAGAAGGCGCATAATGCATAGCGGATTGAAGAACGTGCAAAAAAAACTTTGCAGGGCCACCCCAAATCCTATAAATGAACGTTTGGGAATGGGTAAAAAATTTGACTTTTTTCTGAAGCTTGACTGAAAAAAAAAATGCATAGAACTCATTGTTGGTTTCTTCGGCTAAAAGCAACCTGTTCTAGGATTCTAAGCAAATTAAAAAATGAATTTGTAAACTAACTAAACTAAGCATTATATTCTTCTACTTTTTTGTAAAAAGAGAATTGGTAAAGTATAAATGTATACGTAAAAGGCTACTTTAAACGATATAAATTAATTATATACGCGTGCTTCTCTACGTATCTGCGCCAAGGTGTTTGACACTCGAAAAAAGGGAGGCGCTTCATAAAGTTCCAATTTGAACACATTAACTTGAGACAATCACCTTATGCGTGTTTTTACAATCAAAACAGACCACGGTCCATTCGTGGTCGCTGATTTTGTTACATAAATCATAACACTAGAGATGAGTTTCGATTCGTTTCGTTTAAAAACTGTTTAAATAATTTTCTTTTCACAATTTCGTGATGTTGCACTTTGTTGTTAGTGGAAGGTCGAAGAAAACAAATTTGCTCAAGATTCGCCGGAATGTCTTTACGACCAAAATTATGAAAACTCTAACACCCGCCCTCCCTCGATCGACCAAAGCACTCCTCATCGAATAAGCGCCCACCCTCCTCCCCTAACATTAAAAGACTCCCTCGTTTTTCGTACGCAATTTGCTAGAGGAGTTCTTTCTTTTGGTTTTTCGTACGCAATTTGCTAGAGGAGTTCTTTCTTTTGGTTTTTCGTACGCAATTTGCTAGAGGAGTTCTTTCTTTTGGCGCTTTAATTGATATTCAATTTCTTGCATCTCACATTCTAAATAAATTGGCTTGCGTTTGGTTTAATTACGACACTATAATTGATAAAAAAAAACTAAACAATATTATGAAGGGAGTTGCGCCGAATCTATTCTCGAAACGGAGCATGTGCGGGCAGCGAAAAAGGCTGAAGTTGTTGGAATTTCTAGGTAACTAGCCAAGAGGCTCGTTTGACATTTGTCGTTTGGCCAAGAAAATTGTTTTTTATTTGTCGTTTGGCCACGACATTCGTTTGATGTTTATCGTTTGGCTAAGAAGTCCGTTAAGCATTTGTCGTTTGCCCAAGAAAAGTGCTTTATATTTGTCGTTTGGCCCAGAAGTTCGTTTGACATGGTCGTCCCAGGAGAGTTTTGTTAGTGGATTATATATTGTAACCTGGGGTGCAGACGGGTCAATCTATGATATACATTATTTTCATGTTCACCAGAGGTTTAGACTGGCTACAACACATTTTCCTTTTCTTGGGAAAAAATGATTCAGCAAAACGCGCGCTCAGCTTGGCTAAAGGCATTTTTCTAAATCTAGCTATAAAATATGAATGACATCACGCAAAAAGTCAAAAAATTTTCGTTGAGACTTTGTTAATTTTTTTAATATCGATTCAGTTTTAAAGTTTAACCTTAACGCTTTCGAGTGTTCTGCCACGTCATAGCATTTTTCTAAAACTGGATATAAATTATTCCATTATTAAAGAATAGAGCACGCAGTTGGCCACGATCGATTGATTAATTGTGAGCGAAAACAAAAGGTCGAAATAAAACCATTGTGTAGTCATTAGAAGCGCTTGGTGATTCTTAATAAAAGATAGGGGACTTTCAATTGAAAAATATTTGTAGATTTTTAGAATTATTTGAAAAATTCAACTTCCGGCCATTTAGTAATTTGAAGACCCTGGCTGGCAGTTGGCCACGATATTTTCTATAAGTGTGCGAAAACAAAACGTTGAAATAAAACCATTGTGTAGTCATCAGAAGAGCTTTGTTATTCTTTATAAAAGATAGGGGACTTTTTTATCATTTAAAAATGATAAGTACTTGTAGATTTTTAGAATTATTTGACAAAATTCGACTGTCGGCCATTTAGTAATTTGAAGACCAGCCTTTTCCAGGCCTGCAATTTAACAATAGGTTTTCACTACCGCCAAAAAACCATGGAAACTTATTTAGTTGACCTTTGGCTTTACCGCGGCGACAAACGTAGCAAAACTAAGCATCAAGAAAAAATGAAACGCACCAGAAAGGCCAATTCTGAAGGCACGGGAAAACAAAATAGAGAAAGGTCTGTAAAATTGGAAATACAAGTAATGAATTTGTAGTTGTACCGCTTTGTGTCCTTCTAAAATATATTGCTGGAAGCCATGAGGCAATGCGTGTGACTTGAAGTTATAACAAAAAAACGCATTTTCATAAAATTTTTTGACCCTAATCTTCCACATTCGCAATCTACACTCGACTTCATAACTTATAAAGCTTTCTTGATTTGTAATTGTTTTACTTGACTGGTTCGATGGAGGCAGCTTTTACGTCATTCGGTTGTCTTTTTTATGTCTCATCGCCAGAAGTACACATTGAAAGGTTTCGGGCTGAAGATGCTAAAAAACGTTTTACACGTATCCATTTTCATTTGAAAACCTAACGCAACTTTTTATTTCCGTTTCCAAAAAGATTCGCGACCACACGTATCGTATATTTCGTATCGTTTTCGCCTGTCCACACGTATACGACGAGTCGATATGAAAACAATAAATTTCCTGACTGCACATGCGTGTTTGTCTACAATGAGCCCGCGGAATAAGAATTTGGCGCCATCTATTTACTTTTCTGTAGTTCTTCAATAGAGCAGTTTAAAATAGCCAATAAGGGTCAAAAACAAAGCCAATTTAAAAGCAAAGGTGACACTTTTGTTTGGACAGACGACGAAGTTGAGTTGCTGTTAAAAATAACAATTGAATACAAGGTTTCGAAGGCTGCAGAGAATGTTGGCTGGGAGTCTGTTCAGAATAAATACTCTGATATCTTGGATTTTCTCATTACAGTTTCTCTGCCTTCAATGTATGGTCGCAGGTTTTCTGCAAGCTTGTAAAGAGAAGCCCGGCGACTCATTCTAAAACTTTCCCTCCATTTCTCTTCGACAACTTTCTCAGCTACAAAACTGTCCTACCACGCGCTTGTGCGAGTCGTCGAGGTCTTGACGGGAAGCCACGAAGTCTTTTCAACCTTCTAACTCTTGACAAAAGTACTGACAAAGCCCTGATAAAATTCTGTCGCCTTCTTGAAACAGTCAATCTGCAGTGCTAAAGCTGTTTTGTATTAGCAAGCGATTATTTTATATTATTTACTTTTATTACACAGTCATATAGGTGATTATGTAAATAGTTAATAAATATTGTAATAGTCTTAGATTTTAATTATTTTATATAGTCTTATATTGTAAAGTGTTTTCAGCTTAGGTAGTTATCAGATGAAGAGCCACCCTGTGGATACGCTGATAATAAACCATTATTATTATTGTTATTATTATTATTATTATTATTATTATTATTATTATTAAAAATGCAATAACTGGAAATAAGTCCAAGGATTTGAGATAGGAAAGTTAATGGCACGTCCACCATCTTGAAGTTGCGCGGAGCGGACTGGTTTCGTTTTTGATCGGTTAAGCAGCGTTTTCAAAAAGTTGCACTCTGGAGAGCGTTTTCGAAAAGTGCCGTTTTCGATGATCATATTTTCAAATCAGTTTTTCACATTTTGGTATCTTAAATGCTTGGCAATTCGCTAGGCTAAAAAAAATTTTTTGGGGCTTTTGACTGAGTAAAGCCTGGCACCTTAAGCAGAAAGTACTGGCGTTTTTTATTCTAACAATAAATTCTTCGTCGAATTTAATAAGCCCTATCAGTATATTAGACTGAGCTCGTGAAGTACGGCAAAACCGTGGACCAAAAAAAACTAAATTACCAAAGAAACGATGGGTAATTACTGAAGCCTGCAGTTTTAAGCAGCAAGTATGGCATTTTTGATACTTGTCGAGTCGTACAAACCTACTGTTTGGGCCGAGCACCGACCAATTTCAATGTTGCAGAATGTCAGTCATTTGTCGAATAACCACTTATCTCGAACAATAGGGCTAGTTATTCAATGTACGAATCTTATGTAATCCGTAACTAAACAGTAAGTGGTATGGGCGCGTAGGCCTTACGACAACCTTTTCTAAAATAGCTGTACAAACTAAACAGCACCGTATTCACATACCAATGGAAACAAGAATGCAGTTAGCTACACGCACGCATTGCGGGCCTATTTTTGATACTTACAATACGTTCTTCGTCGAATTTAATGCGCCCTGTAAGTGTAGGAACTTCGTGAATTCAATTTCCATTTGCAGGTGAGATCTTATTCTCTGCACTAAACCTATCTATTTATTATTAAGTCAAATACCTTGGATGTATTTCCATGTTGTTCCGATAAATGGAAGAATTCTTGCGCCAGGGATCTCATTAAAAGGCTTGGCGGACTGAGCTTCGCTAGCAGTAAACACGGTACTGTTGTAACGATATAGTACAGAGCTTAACCTCGTTCTATGACTGCCACTGACAAGTCTTGATAAACCTGATGTCATTTTCTTCGATTCTAAGTCTGGACAACAAAACCTCTGTCCTTCATGCGATAGCAATCAACTGAAATGTATACCTTTCCCGTGACCTTGTTTTAAGAAATTAGTAATCAATTATTCGCCAAAGGCGAAGTGAATATCTGGTGAATAATTGTGACGAATACCTGATACTCACCAAGCCTGAGGCGAATAATTGTTAAAAGTAAAACTATTCAGTTGATCGATGGAAAAATGCCGTTGTGTTTTGTGTAATTCCTAAGCGTCATTCATTCATTGCACACCAAGCAGTTCTGCTGGATAGAAAACTCGCTTTTCGAGTTTGATTTTCAGCAAAAAATCGTGATTTCAAGAGGCTTATTCTCCCTTAGTATTTCATCAAGTCGACTGAAATTTGGAACACGTACTGATAGGAAAATACCGGAAGCCAAAAACCGTGTCTCAGTTTTTCTTTAAACCGTTTGCTTCTTGAGTTAGAAGAATCTATTTCGAATAATTAGCTAGATTTCGTAATAAGTCAAACTTTAAAAAATCATAACTTATCAATAAAGCAATTAAAACGAAAACTTAGACACGTACGGTTTTTGGACTCAACGTGCGTCAACAAACAGCGGTATACGTCTCGCCGCGCGGGAGATTAAACACTCCAGGAAAAACGTGTAGTTTTCGAGAAACATGATTCTTATTTGTTTTCGGTTAAAAAATTTTACCTTCTTTTACCTTCTTTTACCTTCAGAACACATATAATGTTTTACTAAAAGCGCGGATTGAATATATTTATGGCCGCAATGAAAAACAGCACTCAAAAGTCTCCTGTGTATCTTTAAGAAAAACAAAGTGAACACATTTTCTTATCGGTTTGAGGCACGAATGTAGCTAAGAAAGATGCTATGAGCGGCCAGTTCAAGCAGAAAAAGCAAGCACAATTGTTTTCATTCACATTGAATGTAAATGAGCCAAACTGCTTTCGCCGTTTCGGATTCAGACAAATGCCAATGGATGCATTTAGCACTTCATGCTGTCAGACTAGCTGGTTGATCGCAGGGGATCGCTTGAAGGAACTGTGGATTCTTTGCTAAAACGCGACGAGGCTACTTTTGTTGCTTAAATTTTTCCTCATTGACAATTTCTTAATGGACAGTGTTGACTTGAGATCAGTGGCGATCGAGAGCCGCTCGCCATAATTTGACAGCAAACTTGTTCTTTTATAAAAAGTTCTATCTTTTTTCCCAAAACTTCGAGAGGCATTGATTCATTTCATTAACCTACATACTCTCAAATTCTCTTGTAAATTAGGTATGTTACTGTAACCATTCTGTCAAACAAAGAAAATCATTTTGTGCAAAATTGTGTTTTGTTGTCATTTGCTCACTCGTCGCGCGTACTGACATTCAAAAATCTTGTGAAACAGGGCCCATTCCTCAAAACCCCGATTAACTTAACCCAGGATTAACTCTTAACAAAACCTATGGGTTGTCATGGTAATTAACCCTGGATTAGCGCTAATCGGGTTTTAGGAACCGGGCCCAGGAACACAAGGCATGTAGTTCTAGTGATGAAGATTTCTGTGAAAGTAGTATTTCAGAGTCGGATAATGACGGCAACACGACAGCCGATTACTGCCTTAAAGAACAATTAGAATAAAGATTTCCCTCAGTAGTTGAAGTTAAAGATCAGCTTCTTTTCGAAGCACGGGATAATGCTGCCGCATTTTTCCTTTTGCCTATTCTGATACAAAACCTATGCATTCAACCCAGAAAAAATGATAAACTTATGGTGGGGCGACGTGCAAGCACATACTAGATAAAAAACAGAAAGCGCAGTGAAATGTGACAGGCGGCAATTTAAGCGGAGTTTCTGACCGTCCATGACTGGCTGTGCTTGGTATAGCTTCACTTAACAGTGAAAGTGTCAGCAAGAGACCACAATTCCAACGAAATCTTCTCGCATAACTTCATCTGGTTTCAATCAAACTTGCCCAAATTTTCACAGCTCATTGACAATAGCCGGATGTACAAAAGGGTGTCAGGAATTTTTCTGTAGTTGGTTAATAATAGAGATATCCTCGAATCAGCAAGTGAATAACTCATTTTCTAAAACCGAACTTAAACCACTTAAAAGCTTGAAACTACCCGACACCCCTTTTAAGAATTGCTATTTAAGATTACGAAAATCATATTCTGACAGCTACTAGTCAAAACAGGCGCGAGGGTTAGCAATTGGCAGACAAGAGGTACTTTTACGGGTTTGACTATAAAATGGGAAAAAGAGTAAATTTTTCTGAATTCTGCAAACAAAGCAATAATCTACATCTATTTGGCTCTAGAAAGGGCTGCACTTTCTTTAAACGAGACGCGCAAAAGCAAATTTTGCCAAATACACCTCTATCTCATGCTGTAACCTTAAATCACATTTATTTAGTTCAAACCAGCTGCAAGAAAAAAGAAGTTTGAATAAGAAAAGGAAATGTTAATTTGCCTTTGGTTTGCAAGTCGATAAAAACAGCGGTAACGAAAGTTTCCGAGTGGCGTAGTTTGAACCGAAGGTCGATTTATCAATTATAAACGAAAATTTTCGTTTTTGAATGGGTTTTAGTAAAAACTAATGCCAAAAAAAAAAATTAAAAGAAGGCTTTTCTTTCTCTGGAAAATATTATGAAACGGCTCGAACGCACCAGACGAGCGTGCTTGGTTATCAAGCTCTGCTGCAGACGTTCTTGTCAAGTTTTTATGGCGAACTATTGAAAAAAGCGTAGTTTTTGTTTATCCAGTTAATCCTTTGCAAGGATAACACAGAGAAAATATTCTAAAGAATTAAGACGATGTTAAGTAATCAGTACATTCACATGCAACCTCCCCCCCCCGTTACTTCCTAGAAATTGGCATCTTATTACGAAGCCCAACATACCAAAATACACGAGAGACTTTATTCGCGAAAATTAAGTCGAAAGATATTTTCGATACAAATATGTAACCCCAAGACATGCTCTTCCTCAAAACTTGTTAACCCAGCGAGGAAAAGCACCAGAGAAATAGCAAAATTCGTAACAGATTGTTTTGACAAACGAACACAAATTTTTTCTGCTCGAGGGATAAACAATTGATTGTAGAAATTGAGTGTTGTTAGGATGATTACCGTTGTACCTAGCAGTACAAGGACCTAATAAAGATCTCTTCTTTTCTTGAGTAGGTATGACAGTCGTAATTTTAGGGGTTAAAATTGACTAGAGTTCAGTATTTTTATAGGTTGTTAACAGAAATCCTGTGTTAAACCAAGAGACTGGTATTCAGTTAGAGTTGAAAAAGTCCCCTCGGGAGGTGCTGAACGTGGCATGCAATAAATAAAGACCCGCGCGTAACAGGACGTTAACCCAAGGACTTTCGTCTTAACTTTTTGTTTCATAAAATACGAGACTGCTATTACACTGCTTGCAGTCTCGTATTTTATCAAACAAGAAGTTAAGACGAAAGTCCTTGGGTTAACGGCCTGTTACGCGCGGGTCTTTATTTATTGTATGCCACGTTCAGCACCACACGAGGGGACTAGGGCCGACCCGGTAGCTATCCTATGGCTAAAGAGAAAATTTCAGCTTTAAATTGGCAATTTTTAGGGTAAATTCAAAACCTAGAGGTATTTTTTAGGGTGGAACACTTTTATCTCTTGGTATTTTTCAGGGTTTTGGGGGACTTTTCCGACTGTCTTCCATACCCTTTCATCCCCGGAGTACCCCCCCTTTAAAACCGAAGTGCACCTCCCCCCTGGCCCCCTCTTCTAACAACAAGCCCCACTCTCCAATAAGCCCCCCGTGTGGAAAGTCTTAAACGGTATACGCACTGGTTAGAAAAACAATTCTTGTATGTCTTTGTTCGACGTTTTCGTTTGTTTTCTGGTACTAGCTGGCCTTGCAAAAGACTCGCTCAGCACAAATGCTTGCGATAGCAGTAAGTCTCGATCTATTTTAGGGTTTCACTCACTCCCTGGAGACGCCAAAGCGGCCATGCTGATGCCCTAAACAAAATAAATTATCAAAATTAATTTAATTTGTTCAAGGGCATCAACAATGTTCGCTATGACGTTAGGTGCGGCCCGGCATCTTCTTTCCTGAACGGCTCCTTCATTACCAGATTAGTTATAATTCATTTGGCAATTGATGCATGAGTTACAAAATCATCCCACTAAAAAGTATTTCCCTTGACTTCACAAACAAATGAGTTTGGACAGAAATAATTCGTGAATATGTATTTAAACCAAACAAAAACTTGGTGTAACCGTTCGAAAAGGATAATTAAGATTAATTTTTACTTCGTTTTCTAGTACGTATGTTCTGTCTCGTTTAAATCTATTTAAGTGTACACACCTTTTTATTTTGTTTCTTTTTCTTTCTTTCTGTTTTGCATCAAAAACCTTGAGATGGTAAAACTCAGCAGGAACGACAAAATGAGGAATCTTTAAAAGTAACCACAATTTATTAAAAGAATAAGAAAATCAATATTTAAATTTTTGAAAAACGTTTTTTTAAGATTGAAATTAACATTTAATTTGTCTATATTAAACATTTGTTAATGATCAACCACATTCCCGCTGTACACTGGCCAGAGGAGGCTATGGAATAGAGTTTCTATCTATTGAGTTGTGGTCCCGAGTCGGGGGTGGAGGGGGGTACTCTTTGGGTGATATAACAGAAGAAAGGTGTACGTTCAGGGATAAAAAAAAGTTGCAGTGCTATAAAAGTAAGCTATGGTTTGTCAACTCGAAAAAAGAGAACATCATGATCATTCTATAACAAAAACCCTTAGAAATGTAGTAGAAAGCAAGTTTCGCAACCCTATTTTGTAAAGCACTACTACTGTCCAACAGACAGCATAAAAATCATTCTACAACCTACACAGGCTTGCAAAAGAAATTAAAAACCAACAAAACACCTCCGTCACTCTCCCTCCCCTATTGTGTACCCATTGCAGTGTGTAAGCAAATGCATCTATCCCAAAGAATGAACTTGTCTAATGTTATCATATAAACTTGTTAAGAAGTATTTAAAATCAGCACATTTAGAAAATGTCTATACGAGAGAACGCCACCATGAGTCAAATAGAAGTAGTGATCCATTGGTCCCATCTTTTGTACACACGTACGTGGACTTAGAACTGCGAGCAAGTGTCCTCAACTGCAAAATTGCAGCCTGCAACAGCAATAGGGCTTCTGAACAGCAATCTGAATCACCAATTTGAGCCAACAATCTGAAATAGAATCACCAATCTGAATCACCAATCTGAGCCATCAATCTAACATTAAAACTCTACAAACCAAAAACTAACTAACATTAAAACTCACATTAAAAACTAACATTAAAACTCTACAAACCAAGCAAAACCATGTAGTTAGGGTCATCTTCTTTGCTTCCTTGTACGGTA
>JAOBAT010119335.1:0-13646 GCA_026413305.1 Hydrozoanthus tunicans
ACTATTTTTTACGCATGTTTTGCATGTGCTTTGCCGCTCCAAAACTAAGCCGGTGTACCCGGTATTCCGGGTTGTTTCCATTAGTCAAAGCAAAAACTACCTATATGTCAGAATTACAGCGATTTCTATAAGTAAAATGTTGCGCAAGCCAATTACCTAAAGCAGAGATCCATGAAGGGTTGAGTATCATACAGTCTCTGGTATTTAGGATATATCGTATTAGTGCAATTTATCAAAATTGAATGTCATTACATTTATGGTTGAGTAGTTATTACATTAATGGTTAGTATTACATTTATGGTTAAAGACTATTACATTTATGGTTAGTATTACATTTATGGTTAAAGATTATTACATTTGTGGTTAGTATTACATTTATGGTTGGTATTACATTTATGGTTGTTACAAGCCTTAGACTCTTTTAACATGAAATTTAAAACACGTCTTTTTAAAACCGCTTATAACCTTTAAAATAGGTATTTTAATAAAATTAATTTAAAAATAGGAATTTTAACATAATTAATTCTAATGTAAAAAGCATTGAGACTTCCTATAATGCGTTTTTAGGAACTGTATTATTATTATTATTATTATTATTATTATTATTATTATTATTATTATTATTATTATTATTATTATTATTATTACAAAGCTGCTGTACTGAAACTAGAATCTTGTTGCAACACAAAACAGCGCCCCGGTACCCTGGAAACCTTCCCTTATGTATTCCGTGGTATCTGTAATACAAAAAACTGAGATCGACTAAATTGTAAATTTCGATCAACGTCATCATCTTCAGAGAGCTTAAATTCTGACATACTGTGATTAACCAAAGGCAAGTATAAGAGAAGCCAAGAAAGGAAAATCCCGGTTTAACAATGTGCCAAGGGGACATCAAAATTATATCGTTAAACCGGGATAGCGTTATACCGAGATTCCCGGTAAAACGATGTCGGAAAATGTCTAAAGACAACGTTATACCGGGGAAAGGTGACGTACGCATTTTTACTCTATGTTTGCCGAATTAATACTCTGTAATACCAAATGATTCACGAGTGCAGCATCCGGAGTATTCTTTGTTGTCCTTAAAATATGTCAAAACAGTTTAAGATTAAGGGAACTGGTAAACGGCTAGGAAGAAAAGGCTGATAAACTATGATCTAAAACCAGCATTTCCTGTGCTCTGTCATGTTGATTTTATCGTTATACCAGGAAAAATTTTGCTCTCGGGGAACAAATCCCCAATGCTAAACCGGGAATATCGTTAAACCGGGGTTCTGCCCCATACAGTTTACTAAAACTTTTGCCGGGGAAACGAATGTTTATCGTTATACCGGAAATATCGTTAAACTGAAGATCGTTAAACCGGGATTCCACTGTACCAGATGTCATGGGATTCCACTGTACCGGATGTCGTGGGATTCCACTGTAACGGATGTCGTGGGATTCCACTGTACCGGATGTCGTGGGTTCGATCCCGATTGGTGCAGTTTGGAATTCCTCTGTCTCGGTTTCTTTTACATTTGCCTTTGGTTTATCACAGCATGCCAGAGTTGACCTCTCTGAAGACGATTGCATCTAAAATATATCGAGCCAAGTTTCAATGAGTTGCGTTTGAGGTTGTCAGCTCCCACTGGTATTTTTTCTGATTCAGAAGTGGAACAACCCTCTTCTTAGATGGGATCCTGCAGACTATGGCGGTCTTGAATCTATTCGAGTACCAGCAGAATTTCTGTGGACACCGGATGTTGTCCTCCTAAACAAGTAAGTTAAATACTTTGAATTGTGCATTTTGATCCTTACAAAACTATGATACTTTTTGGAAAATATTCGTCAAGACGAGCTAATTTCATCTAGCCCTCCTCTCCTCTTCTAACCTCTCATTCAGTAGTGGTGGCAAGTGTAACATGTCACTGCTGTACACGGTATTCTTATATGAAAACAAACTTTATAAGGTCGCCCAGGCAGAGATTTTCCCACAGATTAAGAATAAGCTAAGAACAATCGACTGAAATTTTGATCAGACGAATTTGAGAATTTTACTAAATCCTTGCACACAGGATTGAAACTGAGTTAAAACCGTACGCGCACACGTTCCGTGAAGTACCGTACTAAATACCTTACCGCTACACTCAAACACGTGTTTCTTTGCGCCTTTTTCTGTTCCGGGCAAGCAATCCACTGTACTTGAAAAATATTGGAAAATATCAAAGAATAGTCTAAGAACAAATGATCAACGCAGAAGTTTGCAACTTAGTGTTGTAGACAATGAAGTGAAAAATCTTCTCAAGTTGACGAGAATCGAACCCGCAACAGTACTCTGATTACCGGTCAGATGATTCTACCAATTGAGTTACAGAGGGGAATAGACATGAGCTTATCCTGTGAATTGGCTGCCCATGCAAGTCTCTGTAGCTCAGTAGGTGGGCATCTGATCGGTAATCAGAGGGTTGCGCGTTCGATTCCCGTCAGTGGCTCAGAACTTTTTCTGATCACTCAAACTTGAGAAGCGGTTTCCTTCATTCCAATCTAAGAACATTTTGAGGCTGAAATCGCCTAAAAGTTTAAGAACAACTTAGCCTCAACCAAAGGTTACTTTTAAAAAAAGGGTGTAGTTTAAGAAAATGGCCTTTTGGGCCCTAAATTGTGTTTGCCCAGAAGGATCAAATTCAAGTCTCTGGATCTCAAAACAGTGGTCCCATCTCCTTTCAGCCTTAAAACTGACAGTCGAGCCTGTTGAAATTGATGCTAGATTCCAGGCGAGGCCGAGATAGTCTGCGATGAATTAGTGTCCCAAGGGGAATCAAAAAAACCTCTCAAATACGGCGAAAAGCGAGATTCAGTTAGCCAAGTGGGCTTGCTAAAGGGTCTAGTTTAAGAGGTTTGATTGATGTATAGACATTATTCTTAAAAGGGGGCGATTTTCAGTTAAAAATTCACAAGTCTATATTGGAATTTGCCTTTTCTAACTTTGTTTTTTTTTAAAGTTTCAAAAGAACACTTTACCCAAAACTAGGCTAGTAGGACTAATTTGAATGTAGACAAAAGAAGATTAAAATCGCCTCCATTTATAAACAGGATCTTTTGTAGAGTTACTAAAGCTATACTTAAAGTCAGAACTAATAGAACATGAGCTCACTTATAAACAAAACGATATTAACCATACGTGGTAGATAAAATCTAAATACTCCTACTTGGCGTTGTACCGTTTAATGCCACGATCACAACTGATGGTAGACACGCTGTTTTGAGTATGAAGCAAGCCCTTCTATACCGTCATTGCTTTCTTTCAGAGAAAATAGATTTTCCATTCCTACCCTTCACAGTATTGACGACCGAGGCACCAACAATCAAGGCATGAATAATTTCAGGACCAAGGTTAAACTCTGGTACAATGGCACAAATGTGTGGTCTGCGCCCTGTATTTACTTGAGCTCGTGCGCTATAGACGTGCAATATTTTCCGTTTGACGATCAAAATTGCGACCTCGTGTTTGCTTCATGGTCTCATTCTATCGAGGAACTCAATCTAACAATGGAACCAAACGCATTAACGATAATACGAAGGTCGGATGGTTCAGCAGCCTTTAATGAGAACGAAGAATGGTATTTGCTAGGTCAGCGGATGTCAAGACAGGAGGTATGGTAGTAACTTTGTCAAACCCGGAGTTAATCCTTGTCAATATTTCCCGATCTTATTGTTGTTTAGAAATTTTGTATAACACTTTTATATTCCTTCTTTCCATTTTTGGCCGGGGGGGGGTTATATTCCTAACATTGTCATAATAATTTTTAACATTAAGGAGTCAGAACATTTGACAACTTGATGGAATAAACTGAGTTCCATCTAACTTTCCTGAATTTCGTGTGATTGTTTGTAAAAGGTTACTCAGGTGTATCTCTTGGTTTGTTAATTTTGATGGCTAATGTTGTGTTTGAAATTGCGTTCATGGATAACATCTCCTGTGCTAGGTGTTAACGTGAGCACAGATGTTAATAACTATAAACTATGAACTGGGCATTAGAGTGTCTAGAATTTAATATCAACCATGGTACATACATAATCGGGCATTAAAACATCAACCGTAATAAGTATGGAGCTGGAAACCATAGTATTAATAACTGGATATTTTAATTAATGTTGACTATAGTAATACGTAGCTGGAAACTGTAATAGTAGCTATGGTTAAACAGAGCTGGAAACTATATGTTTACTATGACGAGTGCATAGTACATAATATGGCATCATATTATCAATTAACCGTAGCAAAAAAATTGCTGAAAACTATTAAATTAACCGTTGTGCATGCCTAATTTGGACTTATTAGACCAACCTAGCAAAATTATACGAGCTAGAAATTATATCAAATATTGAGTATATGTAATCGGGCATAATGATATCAACCGTAGCTAACATACCTAGCTGAAAACTATAATTTGAACTATGGTATTGACGTAATTGTGCAATTAATAAAACGAACTGTAAGTTAATACGTAAGCTATAACATAAAACAACGGAATATGCATAAGTGGGCATTAAAATATCAACCGTAGTAAATACGTAGCTAGAAACTATAATATAAATTATGGTATATATATAATTGGTAATTGAAATATCACCCGCATTAAATACTTTTGTAACTATGGAACATACATACTAGTTGGGCATTAAAATATCAACCGTAGTAATAAGTAGCTGAAAACTATAATATGAACTAAGTTATATAAATATTTGGGCGTAATATATCTATCGTAGTAAATAAGTAGCTTGAAACTATAACAATAACTATGGTTTATACATAATTCAGCGTTAGATATAAACTGTAGTTAATACATAGCTTGAAACTATAATATCTACCATGATATAAACTTAATTGAGTGTTAGATATAAACCGTAGTTAATACATAGCATGAAACTATGATATCCACTGTGATATAAACATGATTGGGCGTTAGATATAAACCGTAGTTAATACATAACATGAAGCTAATATGAAATTTGGTACATTCGTAATATTGGGCTGCCGAATATCAATCGTAATTAATACGTAGCTTAGAACTATAACATCCACTAAGATATATAATAATTGGGCATCAAAACATCAACTGCAGTTAAAGTAGTACATAGCAAATATAAAATTAACTAATTTTTGATTTTTTGACCTTTGCATGTATTTATTGTTTGTAATTTTAAATCTTCTATATATGTAATTCGTCAATGTTGTAATATATGTAAACAGGCCTCCATTTAAACCAGTTTTTAGCTGATCTGGATGGTCCTGTATAAATATAGTTGATAAATAAATAAACTATGGTATATACATAATTGGGCATAAGATTTCAACCGTAGAAAATACATAGCTTTGACAATGGTTTATGCATAATTGGGCATTAAATACAAATCATAGGAAACCGAGGGACGTGGGTTCGATTCCCGCTCGAGGCATAACATCTTTTTTCCGAAGAAGTTTTTCCGTTATTACAAGTCACCATTTCATGTATACAAACCATAGTTAACACATAGCTGGAAAGTATAATATGAAATTTGGTATAAACATAATTGGGCGTTAGATATCAACCATAGTTAATACGCAGCTGAGAAACTATAATATCCACTAAGGTATATACATAATTGGGCGTTAGATTTCAACTGTAGTTAATAAAAACAGCTTGAGATTTGGTACAGACGTAATTGGGCTGAGCTTAAGACGTGCTTGAATTAGTCAGTTCCAATTTTGGCTACATTTCTCCTTGTTCTACTAGACCGTTTTTTTGTTAACGTGTTAGATATGCGTAACTCGGGAACACAATTATGAGTACTTATCTAGTCTTTATTACAAAAACATTTGCTGTCGATCACTTTTATTGCATTTAGTGTTAAATTATTACATTTACTGTTGACAAGTTTTATAACATTCACTGTTAATTTTCATTACATTTTATAACATTTAGTAATAAAATTTTTATTACATTTAGCGTTGGAATTACATTTACTGATGTTATTGCGTTTAGCGGTGATACACCTGTTCAGGAGGGTTTTATTAAGAAACAAAATTGTTTTCGAAAATGTTCTTAGAAAACCATCGACTTTCCGCAGTCTATTAAAGAAGTAGCTAAACATTATAACTTATAGGCTCTTCAACAGATCTGTTTCATGCTTAACATTGTAGGTTTACAGCAAGTGGGCGGGTGCAATAGTTCCTGACATCAAAATATCCATGAAGATGCGGCGAAGGACATACTATTATGTTATGAATTTAATTCTTCCATGTACCTTGATTGCTTGCACGATATTCTTGGAGTTTATTCTTCCCGCTGAGTCCGGAGAACGCGTTGGACTTGGGATAACAATTCTTCTCTCTATGGCTGTGTTTCAAGAACTGACTTCAGAAAAGCTTCCTTCCAGCTCCGAGCATTACCCACTCTTAGGTGAGTTTAACACAACACCACACAGTTTTATACAACAAAACACAATACAGTGTAATACAACAAAATACAGTGCAATACAACACAATACAGTGTAATACAACACAACAGAGTGTAGTACAATATAACACAATACAGTGTAATACAACACGATACAGTGCAATACAACACATTACAGTGTAATACAACAGAACACAATACAGTGTAAGACAACACAATACAGTGTAATACAACACGATACAGTGCAATACAACACAATACAGTGTAATACAACAGAACACAATACAGTGTAAGACAACACAATACAGTGTAATACAACACAATACAGTGCAATACAACACAATACAGTGTAATACAACAGAACACAATACAACACAATACAACAAAATACAGTGTAATGCAACACGATACATGCAATACAACACAATACTGAGTAATACAATACAACACAATACTGAGTAATACAATACAACACAATACATGGAGATAGGAACTGTTTAAATATGTTTCTTTATTAACGTCGTTTTAGAATCCTTTGCTTGTAATCTCGTTCGCCATTGATTCTGTGTTTTGCTCTTCAGCCATGTAATATCCCGTATCGATCATGGAGTTAGGAACTGTTTAAATATATTTCTTTGTTAGCGTCATTGTTTTAAAATCCTTTGCCTGTAATCTCGTTCGCCATTGATTCTGTGTTTTGCTCTTCAGCCATGTAATATTCCGTATCGATCATGGAGATAGGAACTGTTAAGATATGTTTCTTTGTTAGCGTCATTGTTTTAAAATACTTTGCCTGTAATCTCGTTCGCCATTTATTCTGTGTTTCGCTCTTCAGCCATGTAATATTCCGTATCAATCATGGAGATAGGAACTGTTTAAATATATTTCTTTGTTAGCGTCATTGTTTTAAAATCCTTTGCTTGTAATCTGTTCGCCATTGATTCCGTGTTTCGTTCTTCAGCCATGTAATATTCCGTATCGATCATGGAGATAGGAACTGTTTAAATATATTTCTTTGTTAGCGTCATTGTTTTAAAATCCTTTGCTTTTAATCTCGTTCGCCATTGATTCCGCGTTTCGTTCTTCAGCCATGTACTACTCCGTATCGATCATGGAGATAGGAACTGCACTGGCTGCAACATGCGTTATTCTCAACTTTTATCACAGAAAAACAAAGATGCCGCGCTGGTTTAAGAAACTCGTGCTAGGTTGGTTAGCTCCTTTGGTGCGCTTCAAGTGTACCTGTTGCCGTAGCAACCACGACAACCCAGCAACCGCTGAAGAAAGCGCCATGAAAATGCTGCAGGCAAAATCTTCAGACCTCAAACGAAACGATGCGTATGACCATGATAGGGACTCCATTGAATACGAAATGGATTTTTCTGAGGATATGTCCAATCGGTTGGAACGCGAACAAATGGTGCAGAATGGAGGTGTTCATTCTAATGGTGCCCACAGGAGAAGGCCTAGTAAGAAACTTCAAACCAAAGAAGATCCTTCGGATGCGAAGGATCGCATGGAGGCGGCCTTTGAAGGGTTCGATAGTTTACAAGAGGATTTATGGAAGAAAGAGTGGCAGGACGCTGCTAGAGTGCTTGACCGAGTGTTGTTGGTTGTGTCGTTTTTTATCGGAACGCTTTCGGCCATGGCGATTTTCCTTCAATCTCCACGAATACGAGAACTGTTTACTCCTTAATATGGAAACCACAGAAAAAAAACCAATCACATCAATCGAATCTTCAGCTGAAATAGGTTGCAAAACAACATGGAGAGGAAGCTAAATTGGCGTGAACCTTATGTGAGCGTAAAAGGATTGAGCATGAATAGTCTGATGGGTAATATATTGGCTGTTGATCGAATAGTTCAACTAGCGAAAATGAACAACCCCATCTTCAAAGTAATTGTCAGTTATGCAGAAAGCCTGTCTCTAAGATAGAAATCACTTCGAAGAGAAAAATAACTGAAACTGATTTAATGTGACGCGTCTGAATAGCATTTCAGCGCGTTAAGTGTACTACGGGCTCTCTTATACGCATGCGTTGCGTTCTAGTACTAGATACAAAGACAACGCGACAACAACGTGACGTCAGTTTACGTGTGCGCGCAGCTCGAGGCCTAGAAAAGACGTCATGTTGTGACACGCAACGCGAAAACATCAAAATCCCATCCTGAAACACAACGCGACGCGTACATCGCAACGTCTCGGGACCTCGAGCTATGTGCGCGCACGTAAACAGAAGTCACATTATCTTTGCGTTGTTTTTGCTAAATCAATCTAAAGCCTGCTTCAAACACCGTATTTTAACCGTACCGAATTAAATTGATTTTGATCCGGAGCTAATTGAACCGGTGATTCAAACACCGAATTAATTTCCAACGAATTAAATTTCTACCGTATTATCCGGTAGGTGGAAGCGAATTTAATTTAACTACCGAATTTAATTCTGTCACTGCTTCAAACACCGTATTTTATACGGTTAAGATACGGTGTTTGAAGCAGGCCTGATAGTAAAGTTGCGTGGGTTGCTTTGGGTTCTATTCACGCGCACTTTTTGTATATGTCATATGGTCGCCTTGGGCTTTATATACACGCGCGCCTTGCGTTCGATCCTAGTGTTGGTCAAGTTGCGTGGGTCGCTGTGGGTTCTTTGCATGCATGCATCGCGTTGTAGTGTTAGTAAAGCCGACCCTTTGAACTCTACTAAACTATGATCCAAAGGCAAGTGCAAGAAAAACCGAGAAAGAAAAAAACAACTCAAGTTGGCCTCTCTGCGGATGATCACGTTGATCGAAACATGCAAATACTTCCTATTATTACTTCTATGGTCGTGCAACATGTCCGCTGCCTTGAGTAAGGCGACGGTGCCAAAGAGCAATCCACGTTTCCGAGGGGAGTGTGGGTAAGTTATGGGGGGGACTGGGATTGGGGTTGCCTGGCTTGTCTTTGGGTTGGTTTTGTTCTCTCTCTGCCACTGTAGATGCCTCGGTAGCTCAGTGGTTAGAGCACCTGCCATGTGAGCGAGATGTTGTGGGTTAGATTCCCGCTTTGGGCAGTTTGGGTTTTTACTTTCTCGATTTCTCTTACATTTGCTTTGGCCCATTACAACATGTCAGAGCTTTGACCTCTCTGAAGATGAGCACTTTGACCGAAACATGCAAATATTTCCATCTACTAAACTAGATACCAACAAAAATAAGTTGACGATGAAGGGTTGCCGGATTGTTTAGGGGTGATAAATTAGATATTTAAACGGGCTGGTAGGTCGCACTAACTACGGGAGAGACAACCATGTGTTAACCCTTATCGTGCTAAATTTTTATTAAACAAAGTTAGAAAAACTCAAGAACAAATTTCAGAATTTGTTGAATGCAATGGACATTTTCAGAATAAACTTGTAAAGACAAAGAAAATGAATGGTCACTTTGTAAGTTTTTAAGCAATGATTTTAAAGTTGGAACATTTTTGGATAACGTGAAATCGTTGGGATAAGGGTTAACACTCGATATGCCTGTCAGGTTACTATGTGTAAACTGTACATTTATTGTCTATTACAGATGACGGGTCAAAACATTTCTTAAAGCGGTAAATGGCTTTTTGGAGATTATCGTAAATCTTTAAAGGACAAAATCTACAGTGTCTTTTTCCTTGGTAAATACAAATGGCAAGAAACTTATTTCAATAGTGGTTCAACAGTTATTGTAGGTTTAAAAAGATTCTCTGATTAAAAACTTGCTCTTTTATTGAAGAATGAATCAACTATGAAGACCTAAAATTGTATTATAAGCATGTACATGTACACAGAGGAGAGGTACTTAGGCAATGGCTTTTTATATTAATTCTCTTAGACTCTTTTTAGTTTACTTAACAATATCATCTATTTTGTGGAACTATTTTAAGCAGTTGTAAGCCCTATAATCATTCCACATTGAGGCAAGTCCACAACCCAAATAGCCTTATCATAGTATGAGGTCACTCAGTCACAATTATTTGATTGATTGTATGTTAATATATCCCAATGCCAAACCATCAGAATTAGGCCAATTAGACAAGTGGTTTTATTAGAAACTTGACGAGGACTTTTTCGATTACCTTTTAAAATACAGTAGACAAATTATGTTTTCTTTCTTTTAGTTTTGAAAGATTTAGCACGTGCGAAAGTTCGCTGTCTAGACTGAAGTAGTACGACACGTTGGGAGAGGTTTTGCAGTCTTTTTGCAACTTTGCAGTCTAGTGACTGAATTGCGTGACATTACATACATGAGTAAAAAATGACTATAAAGGCTATTTAATATTTACAATACTTAATAAGTAGAAAGAGGTTAAAACGAGAATGTTGTCAAACTTTTGCTAGTTGCCAAGGATAACTTTTTATTTCAAACAGAGGGATACTACAGATAAAAACGAGGGCCAAATTCCGTCTTTAATTTATCTAGTTAAATAAATATGTATTTATAGGCCGTATTCTATGACCGATTATCGTTCAGTTTCGTTGCCATAGTTCGGGCACGAAAATTAAACAGCGCCGATACATAGTTTTTAACTCACCAAGTATGAATTCAGTTGTTGTCACTTCCAAATTCCTGCAGTTTCCCGGAAAAACTCATTAAAAGATAACTAATTTCGCATTATGTTTTGATGTCCGCCATCTTGGTTGAGCGTGCGCGGTTATTGTTTTAGGTGGGGTGTCCGCTAAAAATTGCTGGCTCAAGATACTGGCGAAGCCTCTAAAGAAGATTTTTAAAAATCTTTATAAAGGGAGCAGGTTCTCTTACAGGTTTTTCAGACGTTCCAACGCGGTCATTTTTTGTTTTTTCTTTCACCCCATTATTACGGCCAATTTTATCTAGCCCGTGAGTTACCGTGTTAACGGGGTCCCACTCACTGAGGAAATTAATTTAAAAAAATGAATAACCCGTCAAAGCTAAATGCCACCCTAGTTGAACGTTCACAAGCCAGACATGCAAAAAAAAACAAAAACAGAATTTGGAAGATTTTTTATAAAGTTAGTTGGAAAAAATTATTTGTACACACGGACTTCTTCTGTTCCGACAAAAATGCTGAGTCAGCATCTACTTAAACAAGATCACGCATTCAAAGTGAGGTATGTTTCGCAGCCATATTTCGGCAACTCAACCTAAAATACAACCTTGATAAAAAATGACTCCACTGACCATAATCATTGCTTTGCACGTATTGATGAAGCCAGTCCGAACCGAATATTCAGTAAACAAATTTAAAAATCATCTTATAAATCCCCTAGAGTTGATCTGGATCAATTATTTGGGACTGCACTTTTATCCTGTAAGAAAGGAGAAAATACAGTAAAGGTTGAATCACTATCTTACATCAATTAAAGCCTCACGAATACATAAGCTCATGACATAATGGGTATTGGGTGTTTAAAGAACGCTTACGAACGAGCATAAAATGACTTAGAAACAAATTAAAAAGTAAATACAAACTGTTAAAATCCATTTAAAATATACATTAGGGGCTTTAATCCCGGAGGAGGGGTCTTATATCCGGAACTCGTTATTTTGTAGGTATCGAGGAGAGGGGGGGGTTATAATCAGTGAAGCTAGTTACGGTATATGAAAAGTCAACTCGATATTCATCTACATTATGCTCAAACTATAAAAAATATCCGTCAAAATTTTGGCAAGAAGTAGATAGATGTCTAGTTTGGCCGACAAGCTTATAATGTCAGTTTGGCTATCCTTCATTTTTTTAGCTTACTTCAGAATACTTTTGCGAGAGGAAAACTGATATTGTTACTTTTTGAAATTTTCTATACGTATTTTTTTTGTTTAATTTGCAGAGTAATGATTAAATTAACCGAGGAAAGAAGGGCCGAACACCCTTTAGTTTTGAATGCCGCTTAGCGAGCAGAAAATCAGAACTGTCACAAGGTCAAAAAAAAAAGGTCATACCACCTACTCGACCGCCTCTCAAATATGTATCCTTTTCGGCAAAAGGTCAAATGACCACATTTTGGACATTCGATCCTCGGTGTTCATTCCCGTCGACTAGTAGTTAACTATATAGGGTTACTTATTCTCGAAGAACTAACTTCTATCATGGAAAAGCTTTTTCAAAAATAGTTTTTCTTCAACCAACTCAAAGGCGAGAGTAAATATAGAAACTAGATCATAGAACGGTTTCGTTCGCCTATCAAATATCTATGCTTTTGGCAAAGGTCGATTGACCGCAGTTTGGACATTCGACCTTCTACTGGCCGTCTTTCGACCCACTGTGTATTCAGTAAAAGAGCCCGGGCCATACAAGCATCTCAGCAGTAGACCTCTTGATTCATTGAGTCTTGGGCAAAGGTCGAATGACCACATTTTGGACATTCGACCCTCGGGATCCTCAACCGTGTCCGCTATCAGTTAACCAGTTAACTAGGCCGGTTACTAATTCGCGAAGAACTATAAAACTTGCACCTCGGACAAACTCATTTAAACATACTTTTTTTTCAACCCAAAGATGAGAGCACAAACGAACTAGACCATACAAATCTTTCAGCCCGTCTCTCAAATTAATGAATCTTTTAGCAAAGGTCGCGATCGAATGACCACTTTTCGGACATTCGACCCTCGGGACCTCTCCTGCCCGCTATCAGTTAACTAGGGTTACTAATTCTCGAAGAACTAACTTGTACCTTGGACTAACTAAATAAAATACTTTTTTTTCAACTCAAAGATACTGAGTAAAAACAAACTTAACCATACAAATGTTTCAGCCATCTGTCGATTTGGGCAAAGGTCGAATGACCACATTATGGACATTCGACCCTCTACCGTCACGCGACCTACAAGAATAAGAGAGACAGTATGAGTGTACAAGCGAGTTGCTGATATCAATCATACTCAAACGTTATATGTGGACGAATGACGTGAAATTTAGCTAAGAAAATAGTAAGGACGAATTTAAGGTCGAGTAACCATTTTCTGGCTTCGAATCATACTTGGAGGTTCAGCCGCAAGACGCCATTTTGGAGTGTTGCGTTGTATTGTGGGAAATGTGTTACAAGGAAGAGAGGGCATGGGCTCCATTGTTGAAGAGACCGCTGATGTATTCGCCGGCTCTCTCGACTTGAAAATTTTGTTTGAAAAAGAGCTATCTTTTGTGAAAATTTGTACGCACATATCAATATGAGAATGCAAGAGTATATGGTAAGACGTTAAAATTCGACGATTCAGTGTGGTTAAAGAAGGCAA
>JAOBAT010119346.1:0-13646 GCA_026413305.1 Hydrozoanthus tunicans
GGATTTAGCTTCGGTGGTCCAAGAGTCAAAACCGCCACGCTTGTAAATAGCTATCTGATTTGCCTCCAATCAGTTGGAATTCTTAATTGTAAAAACTGATTTGTTCTAGAATTTAACTATGACATTATGTTTATACTATTTTTATTATTATTATTATTATTATTATTATTATTATCCATACTATTATTGTTAGATTTATTATTGCTATCATTATTTATTGGGTTTTTTTTTCGAAAAGCGGAATGTTTTGTAAGACATTTAAAAGTTTTGAGTTTTTTTATGTTTATTGTCAGGTTTGAATTACTGAATGTTTGGACTTGAAGTTATGATTTCTTTCTCCCTGTCTTTCGAAGCGCACTATATCTGAAATGAAGTTATGACCCCTGTTTCTTTTTTTTTTCACATTTCGCAAAAGTAAGTCATTAAACAGAAAATATGTCAAAATTCTCACGTCCTTTGCATGTTCAATCTTTTTTCTGAGTTTTTTCGTGCTTTTGTTTGGTTTTAATAAACATTTATTACCAAAGTTGGGACAACAAAAACCCCATTATAACATTTGATGTTATTTTAGACTGAAAGGTTTTTTTAAACTTAATTAATTTCTAAATCATTAAAATGGTTTAGCTGTGATAGCTTATAGATCCTTGATTTCTGGCTTCCAAACTCAAGACGTTGCTCGGTGTTTGCTGACCTTAGCTTTGAAATGGGAGAAAATACGTCACCAGCAAAGACATAAGTATTTACGTTCTCGTTCAGTTGCCCCTTGTTGAGCCACTTGCCTCAAAGGTAACTTTTTTTGTTCTTTTATTCTAGCTGGTAGACCTTTCCCTCCTGTAAGTCCCGGAACACCTATTGCACCACGTAAGTAACGAGAACCTTGTATTGCAAAGTTAGAAAAAGAGTCGAACGTTTGTTATAGATAATAGTTTTGTTTGGAACATTTAGAGAACAAGTCGCACTCTTGTAATAAACTTAGTTTTGTTTGGGACATTTAGAGAACAAGTCTCACTCTTGTAATAAACTTAGTTTTGTTTGGGACATTTAGAGAACAAGTCGCACTCTTGTAATAGTTCTAGTTTTTTTGGGACATTTAGAGAACAAGTCACCTCTTGTAATAAACATAGTTTTGTTTGGGACATTTAGAGAACAAGTCACCTCTTGTAATAAACATAGTTTTGTTTGGGACATTTAGAGAACAAGTCACCTCTTGTAATAAACATAATTTTGTTTGGGACATTAAGAGAACAAGTCGCACACTTATAATTGAGCATAGCCGACTGCGGACAACGTTGCCATGCGTAAAGAGTATAATATATATATATATATCGCTACAGTCGGCCGTGTTGCTATCTCATGGTTTATTGCAGATTAAACTAACAGAAGTTTGGTTCTAGTAGGCTTCGAAAGGAAACTAGGCATTGATTTAAATCGACCTTGTGTCTCAGCGATAAAGAAAACACTAAGCATCTTCTTTCCGCTACAAGTTCTAAAATGTGTTAATAAACATTGGAAATTATCGTGGGATAAATTCCATGCAACGGGACATTATTTGTTTCAATTTACTACACTCGCGAAGACCCGTAGAATTCCGTGCGGATCATCACGGGGTTGTTTTTGCTACGGCTACGGTATACGGGACTAAAGGTCGGCTGGGTCGACCCGCGGGATTGATCCGTAACCACGTTACAATACTTCTGGACGATATTGTATGGTGTATAAGAACAAATTAGGCAATTGTCTTACCAGAGCTGAACTCGCCGAATTCATTCTAGCCGATGTTTGCTATTAAATACTAATGAAGACCAGCAAGAACAGCACAAGCTGTTGTTAGAAAGGTTGACACAACTCACAAGGAAATAGTACTTATGTAATTATTCAGAGAGGCTTTTGTGAAAGAACAGTTTCACTCACAGCTGATCTTTGGTGATCAAGGTGCTGCGAACTGCATGCGATATAATAAAACGCTATTTTCTTTCTAAAGAAAAATAATGATAAACCTAACACAGTAGTACAAGTGACTTATCATAAAAAATTCTATAATCGATATAATATGGATAGAAAGCTAAAAGTTTGACATAGCTCTTGGAAATGGTCGCCGTTCGCGTCGAACATGTATGCTTAGTTTGTGGCTCAAGTTGGACCTAACAATAGCAATAACAACTGAATTGCTTGCTAAGTGATGTTAGATAAAATGTAGGCATGTTTTTGTTGCTACTTTGATAATATGTAATGGTCTGCTTAAAATTGAGTTTTTGAAGACAACCCTGATAAAATGGTGGCTAACAGATGACCCTTGAACTCTTCAGACACCCTTTCTGGTTGCGCTGCCACCGCAGATATTGCTTTCCTTCTTGACGGATCACGCGATATTGGCCGCAGCAATTTCGAGCTGCAGAAGATGTTTGTAAAAGCAATTGCAAAACGCTATCCACTCTCTCAACACCACAGCCATATCGGAGTATCAACCTATGCTGCCAGTGTAAGACAAGTGTTAAAGTTCACAGATATTACAACCCATGCCAACCTTAATTCCAGGATTGGTGGAATCAGGTACCCGAACAGTTATGGCCGAAATCTTGCACGCGCAGTAAAGGATGCTCATTGGCGGTTCTTCGCTAAATCACCAAGTTATATCCACAAAGCCCTCGTCGTTATTGTCGGTGGAAGACAGTCTTCGAGAAATTACCATCTTTTGCGCATTCTCCGCTGGAAGCTACGAAAAAGCAACGTCTTCGTTCATGTGATCGCCGTTGGTAACGCCGAGCGTGGATACACGTCGTTATTGACTCGCAGGAAACACTTTTTGGCAGTTCGCTCATTCAGAAATCTGATTTCAAAGGCGCGTGATATGGGCAGACAGATTTGTGAGGAAATGGTGAGTAAACATTCAGTAAAATTTTCTAACAGTCTCGTTGCTAAGGCACACTTAATGTGGTACAGAGTTATGGTTTTTCTTTTAAACAGTCTGCCGCCTTTAAAGTTGATTGGTATTGTGAAAACCCTTCTGTTACTTTCAAGAACGGACATTATTTTACTTATTTGGAAACTCAGTATTCATTAAGTAGTAACTTTGAGAAACTTCTCGATTACAATACAATTGATTTTGTGCTGCTAGTAAACCTCTGCAAAAATTCTGAATTCTTTCTCACATGGTGTTTGCATTTGTATTATATTGCTTATCATCCCATATGCTTTGTTTTGCTACCGAATTTTTACCAAGCATTTCTTTTTCCTTAATCTCAGAAATATCAGCCTGATATATTGCGGCGAGCTCAGGTGCAGAGCAAACCAGATGCCGAGGACGAGGAACGAGACAAAGAGTAGAACAGTGGATTTGACGAATTGGAACGAAACTGGATTCAAGAAAAGTGAATTGTCTATTAACTGCAAAATTTATTAATTTCAAAATGAAATGATGTGCATGATTAATTGAATAAAGCATATGGCATGAGAATACCTCATATTTATAGTTCTTGATGTTTTAGCATACAGAGATGTGGAACTTAGCATTTGCTCTATGCCTAAACCCGCTTCCTCCTTGTCGTCGTCCCTCGTTCCCCCTTGAATTGGCAAAGTTGACTTCAATAACAACAGCAAACTACTTCAGAGAATCAAAATCTACTTCTTAATTATTTTACAACTTTGGTACTTAAAGGTCATCGGAAAAAAAGACAGTAGAAAAAAAGTTCTGTTAAAATCGCTTGGATGACCACAAAAAGCAATGTTTGCGGCGCTTGGTCGTGAATGTGAACAGCTTGTTGAACTGAAAACAATTTTCCGGTAATTATTTTTTTACAAAAACGTCAGTTGATTGTAAAAACGAGAAGAGAATGAACCCCGTCCAAATAACTATGACTCTAAAAAAACAATGTTCGCAGCGCTCGGTCGTGAATGTGAACAGCTTGCTGAACTGAAAACAATTTTCCGGGGAATCAATTGATTGTAAAAATGAGAAGAGAATGAATCTCGTCCAAATAACTAAAAAAAGTCTACCACTCTTTGATAGTTGATAAGAATACTCTATAAGTTTGTTAGGATGGATAGATTAGACTCGAATCGACGGTCTTTATGTTTACTTTTTTTAAACTGCAATTTGAGTTTATTGACAACTTGAAAATCTGAAATACCAACTTGAAATATTTAAAAATGAAAGAAGCTTTGTGTACCGGTCTGGTTTTTCAAAGTGTAGGCTGTCTCTTACCATAAAAGAAAGGAAAACTATTTCGAGTTAAATTCAAAAGAAAAAATCTTACCTCCTACCTTTATTTATTGACCGTTATATGGTCTACACTTTAAAATTTGAGTATAGTACAGGCGTTAACAAAAAGGCTGTAATAGAAAAGGGTTACATTCGTTGAATTAATTAGTTTGTGACAGCACGAATTGCTTATTTAAATGATTTTACTGATGTAGAGTTGGTGATCTGGGAGGTAAGGATTGTTCTATTCCTTAAAGTCCCTATCAAGCTTATATTTTTACTTTTTGGGATAAGACTGTTGTCATCCGTGAGCTCAAAATTCAAATAACCAAAGAAAAATTCCACGTCAAAGTATGCTTTTAAATAAAAAAAAAAGATTGGAATGTAAGTTTTGACCGAGCAAGCCGGGGACTGGTAACCTGTTACGTAGCAGCAATGAGTTGTGGTTTTTGTTTAAAAATGTTCATTTCTGTTAAAAATGTCAAATTTTTTGTTTCAAACAATTTCAAGGGGATAATTCATTGATTAAAGTTATAACAATGTGACTATTATAGCCAGAATTGAATTTTTTGAGATAAAATAGATTGTCTCTGCTTTATGCCTCCTGCTACGTCACCATTGCACGCTTCAGGTTTAAAAAATGTAACAGGAACGGCGAGAAAAGGTTATATTTTCAAAAATTATTTTTTGTTAAAGGGTTCTACTTTTCATCTGGAACTTAAAAAAATAAGCTTGATAGGGACTTTAATAATAGGGTAGAAGGAGTACAAGAACAATGAGGTAACTTAAAAGAGTGTTCAGAATATCTTGTGTTACAGCTGTGGTTAAGGGGCCAGAGTTGTTCACTTTCGCCACAGATAAGACTGTTTGAATAAGCGACACAACCTTCGCTTTGATCTCCATCTTTCGAGGGTATGCCACTATATAACTTTTTCATCATTTCTGTCACACTGTCTTTCCTGTCATTTCTTCGTAGTACCCAACGTGCGGCTCGTCGTGGGACCATTTCGATCTGCTTGACGTTCTTTGCAGTATATGGGTCCGCTACAGCGGACATACTTAACGGTTGGCCACGCAAGTGTTTCGTAAGCTATTTCCCAAATCTTGATCGATGGGGTTCGGAGGTTCCTTCGAAGGAATCCGAGTGTTCTTTTTGCTTTGAATGTGACTTTAGCTGTATGCTCGTTCCAACGTAGATCGTGTGAAAGGTGAACAACGAGATATTTGGTGTGGTGTATTAACTCGAGGATTTGGTTGTTAAGCAAATAGGGGAAATCTGTTGGCCTGCGTTTTCTCGTGATCTTGAAGTCGTTGCATTTAGTTGCATGTTAACCTGTTGGTTTTGTTGTTTCTTGGTTGAATTGAAGAAACGTTATTATTTGATTTTGTTAATAATTTTAGAAAGAGCAGGTCATGTGAGTAACGCGCTGCTGTATTTTTAGTAGAAGCAGCGCTATATAAATACTTATTATTATTATTATTATTATTATTATTATAGTAACAGTAATTTTCAAAATTCTCTTACAAACGTGATGTTTAGATAAGAATTTTATCGAGCCAAAAAACTCACCGTTTTCTCGATTTCAGTTGCCTTTGGACAATCAAAAGTAACAAGTATACTTTCAATCTCGCGAAAGAAAGATCATTAACACCCATAGAAAATCAGTTGCATAGTACGAGAATCAATGGCGTGTTAGAGACACACAATTGTGCAATTTGCATAGAAACGCTCAATCAGTTGCACCTTTATTCATGTGTATAAATGGAATGTACAGTCGGACTCTCTTCATGCTAAAGTGTTTAACTAATTAGCTTGCTATTCTTATGTAAATTGTTGTTCAACTCGGCCTTTCGCATACCACTTCTTTTCATTTACCATTTAACCTTGGCGCTAGATGCACCGAAACGTCAGTTTTATCACAAATTCAGAGACTGTGGCCCAACGTAAACAGCGGAATAGGTTTGTAGCTACTGTATAATCAACGTTTATTGTTCTTAAGACATGGATTTTTGTTTGTAATGTAAAAAGTCACCACAATCATCAATAAGTTGAAATGTATCTTTGCCTTCGATGGCTACTTGCAACTCAGCTTTTGCAAGAATTGTGTTCGTGCGTTTCCTGCTCTAACCGTGGCTATTAGTAGAAGTTTGGGAAATCACGGCTACTCTCCCGACAGAAACTTCAGTCAGTGACTACCAGAGCACCAGAGCTAACCCAAATAAAAATCCCCATTATACTTGCTCAGACAAACAAAAACTTGGACGTCATTCAAGTATTATCGACTTTTTGGTTGGTCCTGGAGCTATACAGCAAAGACCCGCGCGTTAGAACCTACCTTTTCAAGGTTTGCGGGGCAAAACGGGTTCTTAAATTTGGGGGTGGTCGGCAGCGCTGTGGCTGTGCGATTAGCGTGTTCGACTCGTAACCCTAGGGTCGCGAGTTCGAGCCCCGGTCAGATCCTTGAACAACACACTTTACCTGATTTTTTTTTCCAGTCGACTCAGCTGTATAAATGAGTGCGTGTTCTAGTGGGGGCTAACCTACGATAGATTAGTGTTCTATCCAGCGGGAGTCAAAGACTCTCATCTGCTTAACACAACAGAAACCGAAGATGAGCGCCGGTTCTATGAGCCACTTACAGTATTAGCTCGAGAGAGGGGTTTTACCATCAGGTTCTTCTATTCTGGGGTAGTTATCAGCAGCTTAGGATAAGTGCGTCCTTAGTTAAGTTCTTAATTTCTATGGAGGAGACATGGTTGTTGATTACCTTAAAACTATAAAATATTTTTTGTCCTTCATTATAACATGGCATTATGTTTATTCACATCTATTGAAATACAAGGGAATATATGTTGCTTTAACCGCCCTCTCGTGGAAGGACCAAGATACAAATACACATTGTTCTTAGTTTAAGTTACAGTATATGAGATTAGCCTATTGTAGAGAAGAATTTTTTTTATTTGTTTTGTAATTACAGTTTATGTCACTTATTCATGTCTGTGACTTGGAGTGTAGGGTTTGTATAATTATGTCAACGAAAAAGTAAGGCAACTCCACATAGTGGAACCTGTTTTATTTTGCTGAGTGGAAAAACAGATTTTTATATTTTGGGGTTTAAATGGCAAATTTCTGCCAGCAAGTTAATTCTTAAATCCATAGGTTCTCTTACACGCAGGCTTTTACTGTAGTCTCACCAACGCACCGAAAAGTTTTATTTTTTTTAAAAAAAAGTTCTTAACAATAATCTATGAAAACGATCCTGTTTTGTACGAGAATGTTCTTAGACAAAATTACACGCTTTTTTATAAGAACAACGAGGCTCAGATTGGCCAAAATTCATGAAAAATTTAAGAACAAGCTGAGGCTCGGGGCTCGATTAAGCAATTTTTTTTAGCTCTGCAAAAAATGATTCGCAATTTTTTTATTTTAATCATTATCGTTTCTTCAAATTAAACACTACGTCTGAAGGTTGTTCCATCAATCGCTGTAAAGATGCATACAGCATACTATATCTTCACAGGGAATTAGAATACACCCGCCAAGCAATCCTTTTTCAATAACATATATTGCAACACAGAGAAATAAGAACAAATTAAGAACAATTTGAGGCTTTCGTCAAAGAATTAAGAACAATGAGCCTCGGCCAAATTTACTGGTTCTTATAAAAAAAGCGTGTATTAATATTTGGCGCGACAGTTATTTTCCATATTTCCATGCAAATCAACAGGAAGCACAATTATGCTTTATCAGATAATTGGCCGCTACAATGCCTGGCAATAAGGAAATATAATAAAGGAATAAAAGATTTACAACAAACTTGTACATGCACAACACTGAAGGCGATGTTGCTCTGATTAAAATTAGCTACGAAAAAAATTATATCACAACTAATCTTGTACAGTATACCCACTGAAAACTAAAAACGTCTTTGCGTCCCCTCAACCTCGGTGCCTCGGCATGTTTTTAGAATGTTCTTAAATTTTGGGCATTTTTTAGCTTCGTATTCTTGTTAAAATATTCGTATAAAATGAGAGTGTAGTCTAGCTGGAAATCAAGTACACTAATTGCACACATGGAACATGTTTATTATTTTCTAGTCGTTGTTTTCAAAGTAAGCTATGAAGTTTTTCGGAAACACCTGATTTTTCACTTTGTAATACTTTGACGACAGCGGGTCATGCGACAGTTTTTAGCCGATGTCAAAACACAGTTAAGTATGTGTCTAAGTATTCAGGCCTGGCGTTTAATTGGTCGTAAATCACTTGCTAGTAACTTCTAGTTTTACTACTTTATTGAAAACTCCAGAGTTTCCTTTATTGATTTAGCTTAATGTTTCTCAAGGTAATGAAAATTAACTGAAAGGTCTCCTACAGTAGACTGTGCTGCGAGCTAACTCCCGCATGGTAGAAATTAAATATTGCCGCCAAAGGCTTCCAAAGACCATGATTTTATCAAAGTTGTGCTAGAACAATTCCGACAAAAAATAAATAAGATTGTTTGAGGAAACTAAGTCATAGTCCGATTTAGTTACTTGAATTTGTGGAACCATCGATCTGGAATAGTTTCCTATAAACCAAGGGGCGGCGACTGCAATTTTCATCCTTATACCTTGAGTTTTTTTTTGTTTGAAGATTAAAGGTGTTTTATCTGATTATACTGTAAAAAAGGATGAACACCCTTGCATGTGTAATTTGAGCGAACGCGCGACTCAAATCTTACGTTTATTTGTTGATATTAAATTTCATTACGGTTTGATTAATATACAAGATGCAGAGATATTTGAAATTTGTATTACGTTGTTTATATATTCCTGATACTCTGTTACCGGCCTTTATGGCTGTGTTAACTTGCGAAAAGTTGACACTCCCTTGAATTTTGTCAAATTTGTTTTTCGTCTTAATTTTAATTCTTTTGTTCAATACGTGCATTTTCTACCTCCTCCTTATCAAAAACTAAAAATAAAGATTATAGCGTTGATGTTTTTTTTACTAGAAAACAAAGATTTTCTTCTCTTCCCAAACACTTCCAAAAATGGTGTTTTATATTTTGTTTCGAAGCAATCAGCATAGATCTGATAATCGGGCCCTGAGGTGTTATTTTTTTGCCATGCTCATTGAGGAGTAATTTTAGCTGATTTAGTGTCCGTTTATTTATAACACATAACTCTCAAAAGTAATCCATGTTTAAGCTGATCAGCTTTTTGACTTTATAAACACTACATAAACTCAAATGTTAAGATAGCCGAAGGTGGAATTAATTTTTAACAATTTTAAGATTAAAAAATTGAACTTACCAAACAGTACTGTTTTGTTGCTTTAATCCTGCGAAAACATTATACAATTTTTGTTGTTGTCATAAAGCCATTTTTTCCTCTGCTAGAACCTTCCTTTTTGTTTCGACCGGCGTTATTTACAACTTGATATCTAATATGTGTTTTATTTGACTTCGGAAGCGAGCCAAATGAACATGTCGTGCTGTCTTTCGCCGCTTCCCTGTGTTGAAAAAAGAACCTATATCTCTCACCAGGCAATCAACGAGACTCTTTGTGGTATTTGTTATACAGCGACTGTTTCTGTGTTTGTTTCGATTATGTTATGAAGTCATTTGTTTGCTGATTGTTCTGATTAAGGATAGTGCAATATTCATCAAACGAATTGTGACGTAGTCTGAGAAGCGGCTCATTGATATCGGGCGAACAAGCCCTACTTCAATATAATTCCACCCGCCCTGCACAGTTGGGTATTACATCTGACCTTCTTTTAAGAAAAAAAATTCAATCCAACGCATGGGCGCCATTCCAGCTGCTGAGATTTAGTTTCCAGAATTGCTCCTTCTAAGGAGATTATGTCATGATACTACAGCAACAACCGAGGAAGAATATAAAGGCAAGATGATCAATTACGCTTACAGGAAAACCATGCAGCTTTCGTGTTTCTGTTTGGCCCTTCTTACCTTTTCAAGCTGGACTTTTCAAAGCGGTCGTTGCAAGATAGGTAAGCACGAAATAAATCGCAGTTTAGCAGATGATTATCTATTGTACAGCAGTGTAAGCCGTTCTAATGGTTTAGTTGAAGAATACTTCCAATCTTTTAATACGTTAGTGAGAGACACGAGAAATGACAGCTGATAAATACCGTTCAAAGTTTTACACTTAGTAGACGCAAAGAATCTTGGATGATTTCAATGTCTTAAGCCACAAATTGATCGCGGTTGAGTTTCTTGCTCGAGGCTAAACCAAACAACCTTCGGAGTTTAGTTTTTCACACCATATCAGACACTTGTCGAGGACAGCAATTCATGTTTAATCAATTGGATGTGTAACATTAATAATCTTAGCCGCAATAGTCTCACTTATTGTCAAAAAGACAAAATTTCCCCCTTTTAAGTTTCCGAATATCCCGTCAGGATGTCTGATTCGATAGTACGGATTAAGCCTTTTTTTGATAGCATCACTAAAAGTCATTTTCGTGTCGAGATTCCACTGTCAATATACAACTTGAGTTACCCGCGAGAAGTCACCAGGGGTCTTACGTGCGTTTTTTTCTCTCAGAAAGACTGTAAAAAGTGCTATATGAATAACTACTAGATGGTTGAGTGACTTATTTATATCGATCTTGACCAAACATTTTAGAGCGGTCATTTTTTACTAAGAGGTTTTCTAGACTTGCAAGTGAAGTTGAAAAAAAAGTAAATGTAGCGATGATAGAAATTCGATTAGTGCGACTGTTTCGTGTCTTTCTTTCACAATAGATTATAAGATTCAAATAGTTGATGATTGTGTGTATCGCCGCAAGGTTCATTCGCTCCTTGTCGGTGTAACTTCTTCAGAATTTATTCCGAAACAATAAAAATGATCTCTACAATCTCTATTCATTTGTAGTCGGTAAACTAGTAGTTTTTAATTCACTTACAAATGAATCACGTTAAGATAGATCTTAAAGGACAAAGGAATCTTGAAGATCAGTTTACGTGCATTTTTCTTACATAAGAACGATAGTTATAAGATCAACGAGGGTCAGATTGGCTGTAGAGAAGAATTTGTTTTTTTTTTCAATTTTACTGAGCTTCGACCTTTGAATTAACCAGTAAATAGCACAGAATGAGTAAGAATGCTTCGCAGTTTATAATCACTGGAATTTGTCTCGGAAAATGACTCGGCCGAATCCGCGATAAATCCGCGGGGACAAAGTTGATCAAATTTCGTTTTCTATTGCATGTCTTGCAATACCTTAATTTCCCTTCGATATAACCACAGGCTTTTGAGGATAAACGCGGAAAATTCAAGAACAACTCATGAGCCTCGGCCAAATTTACTGGTTCTTACAAAAAAGGCGTGTATACAGCTTTTGTCCAATTTCTAATGTCTATCGAGCTAACAAGATTTGCATGCATATATTCATTGCCCGAAAAAGTTATGCTTGCTAAATGAACCATTGCTCTAATGCAGTCGTTTTTGTCCTAACTGATTGGTGTAGCACGACCGTTAATGATAGGAGTTGAGGCCTAACTGCCCCATTAGATTTCTCGGCAACGTAGTCATGGTAACGAAGCTGCGTTTTCTGATAAAACGCGTGCGTGTACCACAAATTCAGCCTAACTTCGATTTCAAAATTTAGTTTTATGGCGCATTCCATAAAACGGAATATTTACTGAAATAATTTTTAAACCGACGGGCTTGACCTTGACATTGGAAAGAGGAAAGGAAAAAAGGTCAGTCTTAAAAAAACGAGATTTTTAATTCAGACAAGAGCGCGACAGTCAGACTGAAAGCGTCATATTAGTAACAATAGACCGGATGAGCGCTCTTATAAACTTTTCATCAACTTTTGTGAAAGCAGAAAAAAAGTAAACAAATCAAATTCGTTTTGATTAAAAAGTTTTATGAATTAGTTTTGTTTTTATTCTAAATAATTTTATCGAATAATTATGAAATCAGTTTTAACAGAGAGCACCACACAGTTCTTTTTTTCAACATACTGGGATATTTTTAGCAACGGCACGATGCAGTCCCGTAAGACATAGAACACTTACGCAAGAGAAACGTTTCACGAGTTATAGCGCAAAACTTTGGCTTCTCTAGTGAAGATGTAGAAAATCCTTTAATCGGAGCCTCGGATATACATAATCTCAAGTTTACACAATAAAGTTGATTTTTTTGGAAAACCTAAAACTTAGATGAAATTTAGTTATGTCGCCCCGCTGTCTGTTCTTATAAATACTGAGGAACTGAAGTAGTAAACAACTGACCTATTCCCATCATATATGGACTATAGGGTGTGATTTTCAGACCCTCCAGTTTCGAACAGGGGTATAAATCACGCAAATGTTTGTCTAGGACAGACTATAAACCAGTTTTTATCGTTTAGTATCAACTGGGTTGAGTGTTATTCCATTTCCAAATAAAACGTCAGTCGAAACAACACAAGTTCTGTAATCATTTTGCATTTTATAATTTAATACGACAGTATACTATTGATTGTTTTAGGATTAGTTTGGGAGAAGTTAGGGAATCAGGCCAGTTTAGCACAGAGTTTCTATCTAGGTTTGTGAAGGCAAAGCAGCACATCCCCAACCAGCCGCAAGCTGGAGGTCCCTAGCCGTTGTTTCCACACGCGGCACAACCCCACGTAAATTCCAATTACCCCCCCCCCCCTCCCCCTCTCGGGGTCGCTAGTCGTTGTCTCCACGTCTGTCCGTTTGTCGTATCGTTAGTTGTTGACCTGTTTGTTTGTTCTTGTTCTTACTTTTACCGTCTGGCACGATTCGCGTATTTCGTTTTCTTGTATAGTTTTTCTTCAGCGAAATCTTATCGTCACAAGTGTACGTAGTTCATGTAATAATGAGCAACTGTCCTGACGGAGAGTGAAGCCGACAAAGCGAACAAATGGTCGATAAAAACTATGAACTCGATTGCTAACAACAGACGTTCAAGAGACATGAAACATCGGTAAGAATACCTGCTGTCTCGTTTCCCTTGCGGCAAGTAACAAAATTTTGAATTGGGTGAAGCAAATAACTGAACTATTAACGACCTTTTACAAAAGGCTTGTGAAGACAGGAAAGAAATGATGGTGGCGTAGCATTTAAGTAAAAGAATTTGATGCATTTCGAAGAAAAAAAAATTAACGACAAAAAAAGGAAACTCTTTTTGACTTAAGTTATGGTTTTGTTAAACAGGCCTTGTGTGTGTTGACGTCAAACAAACGGGGTGTTTGACGTAAACATGCATAATCCCTATTCCAAAGACCTTTTCGAATTTGGATGACTCTTGCTAACTTGAAATTTTGCTAACCTTACACCACTATATTCGTAGTAGTAGTACTACTGAACAACAACAACAAGAACAACAACGACAACTACTACTACTACAACTACTACTACTACTACTACTACTACTACTATTACTACTACTACTACTACTACTACTACTACTACTACTACTACTAC
>JAOBAT010119357.1:0-13645 GCA_026413305.1 Hydrozoanthus tunicans
GAGTATCCATTTTAATTCCTATCCTTGCTGTATACTAGTTTCACTAGTAAGTATTTATTGTGTCTTTGATTAGAATAAAATTTGTTTACAATACACGTCATAGAAAATGCACAAAAACCTCAATATAAAACACTTGGTATAAAACACTCCATCGAGGCATGCGTGTTACTTAGAGCAAGTTCAGCCAGAAAGTTTGAATGTAGACTAAAGATTATTGAAATCGCCACCATTTTTGAATAGGTCTAAGACACTACGTAGACAAAGTAGTATTGAAAAGTTAAGACGTGGAAACACATTCTTTATAGCTTGTTATTGGTTGGGAAATGATGGTTTCGTGGACAATTGAAGTTGAAAAGATTTACTTCAGGAAGTAACTCACAGAAAGTCGCCGACATGGGATGGTTGTGGCATGCGGTAGTTGTTCTTAATCTTGTGTGCAACTTTTTGAAGTGACCACCCTGGGTATGGTTTCCCTCCTAAAACGAAAAATGAACAAGTTTATCTTTTTATTGAACATGATAAAGTTACTCTTGTTCTGAGAAAGATGATAGTCACTCGACGATAAAGTGGACTGCCATGCTCTTGGTATACGGTGTCAAACTAGGTGTCATACTAGTTGTGTTCCAGTAGCACTGTGTAGAAACTTTTAAGATTCTTTCGAGGAGTGCTCATCCTGTAATCAATAACTACCTCGAAGATTTACGATTTATTTTCGGGTATTCAACTCCTTCCATTGGTTTAAAATGCTTTTTGTATTTTAAAGTTTTTCATTTTGAGTTATATCATGCATGCATGGTTTCTGAAACACATGCCTATGCATGTAATAAAAGATATTTCAAAGTATAGAGATTGAAAATTTATTTTATGGATTTATTTTAACACAAATATAGTTACTCACCAAGCGTGACAATCTCGTACATAACGATTCCGTAGGACCATCTGAAGAATGTAAATACAAATCGTTGAGAGTTTCTTTAGTCACAATTAAGAATATCTTGATCTTACAAATTATAACTGTCAACAAAAAGAACTTAGAATAGATTCTAAACGCGGCGGGACTTTTTTTGATTCTTGCGATCCCGAGCATGAGCAGTACGATTACATGCAATCGAATTTTTTTGTCTTGCTCGAACCTCGATTACGAAAATTAGACAAAGCCGCGAAAAAATAAAATTCAGTCTAGTTCGTCTTTCTGTGCAAACGGTTTGGAGTGGTGTTTTTTCTCGGTTTATTTTTGTCTCCAGGATGGAGAACTGAAAATGAGAAAAGAAGGAAATATTTATTTGACTTTGGTTTGCAAAAGAAAATGACAGTAACGAATAAAGCTTACGAGTGGCGTAGGTGGAACCGAATTTGTACTGAATTTACTACAAACCATTTAATTTATTGGCCAAAATTTACGAGCATTGTTGTCGTAATGGATTTTTCGCACTTTTAAACCTTAATGGAATAAGAACTAACGCCGAGAAAATTGTTTTTTCTCATTGGAAAGATACAGGCGAGGACCAAACTTCGGACGTGCACAGTCAAGCGTGGAATCACACTCTCTCGATCTCTTGCAGCTGTTGTAGGTGTAACTTATGACGAATTAATGCGTAACGTATCATTATTATTAAATAGTTAATAGTTCAAAGAAAAGCAACCAAAAGAAAAACAGAGCGCTTACTAGACGTAAGGCCTATCGAAGTTAGTATTGGACCATTAAAAAAAGCAAATAATACTAAGTTCTAAAAGCAAAAGTAATCTACACACGAGGCAGGGCTCCGCGAGGTAAAGGATATTTTAACACTACAAACAAGTAAATAATGAAGGGTGTCTTTTTAACTTACACGTCAATCTTTGCTGATGGTTCAAATTCTGTGTCAATGATAAGCTCTGGTGCCGACCATTTTATTGGCAGCTGTCCCTTAAGAATAGACACACCCCTTTTCAGTTTTGGCATAAATTAGACTGGTTCACCAGAATGCAAATGCAAACATGGTTAATCAACTTTTCGTTCCTTTTATTAATTACCTACAATAACATATTGATGTTTCTAAAGCACAGATCTATCATAAAAATGTTCATCTGTGCTTAAAATAGTTAAAGCAGTGTTCACCACGTCGTACCCTTGTCAGATTTTGTAGGTAACGTTTTTACTTAACACTGCCAATAATTTAAATTTAGCCTTAACATAGCTCGAAAATGAGCATGGGAGGGAGGGGGGACGGATGTTCAATTGTCTACTCAAGTGGTTACTACAAGATAACTTTCAAATTTACCAAGGTAAAGAAAGGTTGCAGAATGGGTAACAATGGCCATATACCATATATGATGTGATGGTAACTACAGCTGTTTTAAGATCCGAATTAGATGGATAGAAGAAAACCAACAATTTTCAAATCGAAATCAAACCCTAGGCACATCGTTAAAGAGGTTATACATTAGCAAATCAGGTACCAAGCTTTGGTGTTCTCCATTTTAGCAAGAAAAAACGTCAACGTTTTAATCATATCATAATGCTTGTTTAAACTTGTTTAACAGTTTGCATTTTCTCAAGTCTCTTCAATAACAATTTTTTCCTTTCTGAAAATCAAGTTTTATACAAAGAAAATGATACAAGTACCGGTTATACATACAAATGAAAGGGAATCTCTAAAGTTCTCTTAGTGTTCCATGGAAAATATTATTTTTACTCTTTAAAAAAGACTTTTTTAAAAGTCTTGCTGTATATGCCGGCGATACTCAGTTTGCCAACGCTCTCGATTGATAGTCCGATCGCAGGAAGTGACGTAGGCACGAGAACTCGGCGCTTGCGATACACTTTCACGTGGTACGTGTAGTGTAGCGGTTGCTCAAATACTGTGAAAGGCGGATTTAGCCTGCACTTTGGCCTTCAAACTTGTGCACTCGAGTTCTCGTGTCTACGTCATAGGTCACGTGTATCATCGAAGTAGAGCTGCACTTCCGGTTAAAAAAAGGCCAAATTCTGCTTTTCAATCCAACTTTTAAAAGTTTTTGTGCGGCTGTTTGTACTCATTTCACCAAAACAGTAGGGCAAAGACAATACTTTAACCGAATACTGATGTAATTTTAGAGATTCTTTTGAGTAATATTACCTTTTTTGCTTCACGTGAATAACATTTTCCTCTTGCCATCGCAAGCCCAAAGTCGGTTATTTTACAAACATATCCTTCGGCTACCACTACGTTCCTCGCTGCAAGGTCTCGATGGATGATCTAGAAAATTTATCAATCATTTAAATTTCAAATACTTCTCCTTGCTTTCATTTCGGAAGTAGTTGCTCGACATATGCAAAAGCTCAAAACAGTAATTAGAAGCAATATAATCTCCATGGCTGAATGCCATAATAAATTTTAGACCATAATATAGCAGCAGAAGTCATTAATATCATTGTTATAGTAGGCAATATTTATGATATTACACTCCACTCTATCAGATTTCATCACATTTCATTACTTGGCATTATCTACTGTGTGACTGATGATGTAGAATATATTTTGGTACTTCCATGGCATTCATGATCAGCTATAGAGTACATACCGCATTTGTTTTTGTTCAGTTTTTTGCAATGGAGTATAATACCACAAAATCCTTGTTATCCCTACCCCTTTCGAATGTAGGAAATCCATTCCAGCGGCAACCTGAACGCAGAAGTTGAGCAGGTTGTACGGGCGTAGTTTTTTCACAGATTTTCTGTCTTTCTTCTTTTTCTTTCGACGGTCTTGGGCGGTTTTTAGAACTTCCAAAAGGTTCCCATGCTGTGCAAACTCCAAGATTAGAGCTATTGGTTCTGTATTTGAGGACAAAATTCTTTATGACATGGCTTTTTATCATATGAAGTTTACTTGAATTAGATTGTTTTAGTGGCATGAATAGATTGAGTGAAAGCCTGTCGTATTTCAAAATCTTTCAGTAAATATTCGATTGTACTTTTCGGCATTGTATATACGTACATAATAAGAGGATTGTGTTTGGTCGATATGAACAAGAAAGCTATTAAAAATTTTTAATTTATTCAGAAAGGGCGAAATAAAAGTAGTCACAAAACTGTAACGCATTTTCAGATAGATTTAAGTTAAAAAATATATATTGATTTTGAATTGAAAAAAATGCCGCAAAATAGTGCGTCATTAATTTGATACAGAGAGACGGTGTTCTACTTGCTAACTCTATCACATTAACTTCATGGAAGCTTAAACTGAGTTCGGTACCTCGAGGTCTGTTCAGTTGTTCACTTGATTTAGATATGCTTATTGCATCAAATTCTTCATAACATGGTCCACAGGTTTCAGCAAAGCTAATCAACCCCTAAACTGAGCTAATAGAACTGTAACTTCAGCTGTATCGGGCATCTTATACCACTCCCTCCTTTCCAGTGCTCAATAGTCCTTTTGCAACAAGTGATCACATGGCCTTTAATGATATTCTGGGTGGCAAATGGAATGTCAAACTCCACTGGGAAATATAAAACAAAAAAAGGTTACGCGTTTCTGGTTAATTGTGCTTTGTCTTGGAGTCTGTGACATCCTTTGCCACCCAGAATATCATTAAATTTACCATGTGACCACTTGTTGCAAAAGGCCCATATATCACATATTCTTATTTAGCTCCTGCAAAACTTTCTGTTGCTCAAAAAAATTGTTATAAATAATCAAAAGATGTATTTTTGAAACTTCGAATTTGCATTTAAACTCACAATGCTGTTAGTGGTTTTGTCCAAATCCGATCTAAATTGAACAGTTTAAAGACTAACACGCTAACCCATTTCAACTTACTAGACACGGTAACACATCCGAGCATACAACAAACGTTTTCATGCCTTTCAGAACCCAGCACTTTTAGTTGCTTTACTTCCAATTCCAGGATTTCTTGGCCAAGGACATCTGTTGAACGTGTGAGCGATTCATCAGTAATGCCATTATGACTCCTTGCGTTGTTTGAGAATTGGACTTTAAAGTTGTATTATTGATCTATTCATCTTCTTTTGTATTGTCAAGCAAGGGCATTAAGTCCTTCTTGTATATAAAGTTCTTCGATCTTCTTTTGTTGAGTTGGCAAAACAAACTTTGTTGCATGACTTGTGGTGTTTCCGTCAATATAGATACAAAACTGATTAAGTTTCGTTTTCAGGCTTTGAAGCTATTTCCGTCTACTATTGTAGGTGAACATTCAGTGTTTCAAAGACTTCTCCAAATTGAGAAACTAGCTTGGTGAGATTTATTGCCTGAAATTTGCTAAAGTATTATTCAATCGTTTAATTGTTTTGGTTTGATTAATTGTTGTACATTTTACTAAACCTAGAGTTTCATAAAAAAATAATCGCATTTCTCCAACTGCATTCAGCCCCACCCAGTTCTTCAACATCCAACTTGGTTCTCGTGCAAGACAATACTTTGGCAATAAGAACAAGAGAAATGAAAAGACTGGTAACAAAAAAATGGGTTCTATAGTTGTGAGAATTATCAATGCGTTATTTGACGTATTCAGTGCAACCTAAATGCCTTTTCGTTTAACACTTTGAAAACCTTTTGAACACAAACTAAAAACGGAATTTTTGCAATAAATCATCGCTAAAACGTCGGTACTAGATACTTGAAGATACACTGCCATGCAAAGCAAAATCTGGATAATTCAGCCAAGAAAGTATACAAAAAAATCTTAAACACTCCTTTGCCAAGTTAAAATAACGAATACAACTTACCTGTATCATTTATGTTATTCAAACTTATGTTATAAAATAAATATAGTAAACACACGCCCTGAGTGGCCTAAATCTGGATAGATTAAATCACGAATGTTGACATCGTTTTCAGCTCGTAAACTCCAAATCTTTTCTCGTGTTTACCCAGTTATCCCAAGTGTTTCCAACAGAGTATGGAAACATGGAAAATATCTTCTAAAACTTAATTCTAAACACCTAAAAACAAACTAAATCATTGGTACAGATGCAGCCTGGCCTGGTCTACACAAAAACAGAGTTTTGAAAAAAAAACTATTCGAGTCAAAAACTTATTCTCTGATGAATTCCTTAAAGTTTCTGAAAAGTAGAAAAAATCTTAACCCACCGCCTTTCTTTGCTTGTTTCACTGCCACGACTGTTTTTCCCTCGACGCCATCGAGATCATTTGCTATGGCCTTCCACACCTCCCCAAACATTCCTTTTCCAATCTCGTCCATCAAAAAGAGCTGGTTACGTGGAAACTCCCACGGGTCACCTGGGCTAGAAATATGGTGTTAGATGTATTATTTATACTGATAACTCTAGTACCACTTACTACTTATTATATGTAAGGCTAAAACATTGGAAGTGCATTAAAAAAAAAACTTAAAAACTTATAACACAACGTTAACGTATTTGAGATTCAACCAGACATATTTCGGTTAGTCCTTAGTCATTTTCTGTTTAAGCAAGAACAGTTACAATGCTGTTGTATATATACATAATAATGTAGGAAAAAGTCAAAAGTATATACTATTTACCAAAAAATTACAGTTGGATTGTAGAATGTGAGACTAGTTTGGTTTCCTTGACCGAAAATTTTCCAAGGTAAATGATCTTCTTAAAAGGTAGTCCAAAACTTCCATCTGGAATTTCTAGAGGAAAATGTGTTTACCATTTGTTGTTCTCCACCAGATCGAGGTCCTGCTCTAGTTTTTATGTTTGTCGCGTGTTTCATAGTGTCGATTGTCAACATGGCTGCCGCTAGTTATAAGTTATTAAAGTGGGAAGCTGGCTTTTTTGCTACAGTTCATTTGCGATCTTGAACCATTGAACCCGTTTAAGGCCATTTCGGTAATTTAGAAATTGCGCAAATGGTATACGCCAATCCTAAACAATCTAAACGGAGTAGTTCGTTTGTGATAATTGTTTGCCATTTGTACAAACTATCTATCGACCAGCTTTCCCATGTAAATGGTAAACAACCATTATAGGATAATTTTTGGAATTACTCTTATTATGAAATATTGTTCTCAAATTCGTTGTGTAAAATCATACAGTTGTGTACTACAACAAAATACTGAAGCTAAAAAGACTTACTTCTGACTTTGTAACAGACCTTCATGTATGTCCTCTCCTGATTGAATGACTGAAATCACGATTAAACAAATGTATGCTATTAAGAAGGAGATTTGTATAGGATATTAACTACGGACAGTGTTAAAGCTTTAGTTATAGGGGCATTATACACACAAAGTCACGAAAAAACTCGCTGTGATCAATAGCCAAGGGTGAGGCGCTATGACGCAAAATACTGAAGTTCATAGAGCAAAAGAATCCATTAGATTCAGCTCCATCCAAACAACATTAACAGGGACAGCAGAATCGAGATACTCAATGCTTGGCTTGCAACCGTGAGCAAACATCAAACACAGCGCGCATTCCATAACGTGCCGATGCAACGCCTATTTCAGCGAACAAGTACTCCCTATATTGGGATGGTAGGTATGACCGTCTTTATTCTTAAGTGTTAAAATTGCCATTCTTTTTTTAGGGTTAAAGACACCGCTGCTTGCAGTTCCATGTTTAAGCAAACGTGCGTACTAATAAGAAGTTAGCACAAACGTCCTATTATGCGCACGCCTTTATTTTCTGCAAATCATGTTCCGCGCAACAGGATCGAGGAGACTTACCGCCGACCCGCCAGCTAACCAGGGATAGTTTTCAGCTTTCACTTGGTATTTTTAGGGTAGTTTTAAAACCGAGTGGTACTTTTTAGGATGGAAAATTTTTATCCCTTGGTATTTTTTGAGTATTTTGGGGACTTTTCTGACGGTCAACCTTACCCTTTTGACCCCCAAGTACCCCCCGGGGTCTAAACATTGCCTGGAGAAGACTAGCAGTAAGCAGTCCAAACGTCGTAAACCTCAGTGACTCACATCGTGAGACAACTGGATAATTTCAATATAAATCCTAAAATTATTTTTTTTCAACCCCCCCTCCCCTTTTATCTACGGTGCATTGTGACATTCTTTGAAAAAAGGTACTTACCGAAATTTTCCTGGTCGGTTTCTATACCTGTTTTCCATTTTCTCCTGATGCAGAATACTGCCACGCCAAGCATAACCATGAAGGCAGTACCGCTTAGAAATCCTCCTATAACGATGTACCAGTTAACAGAATTATCTATAAACAAAATTTCCTGGTTAGTGAAGTTTTCCATGATACTGAGAAGACTAACTGAAAGAACTATTCGGTATGATTAGAACCGATGATATATTTTTCAGTTTTTCGTTGTTTCTTTTATTAACTATATTCCAAACGAGCTCATCGCAAAATTCATCGTAGTTATATAACTTCTCATTTTGTCAATAAATTCTTATAAATTCTCATAACTTCTCTCTCTTGTGAAGTAACCATGTTAGTCACTTGTAACTTTTTACTTCCCTATTGGAACCATGATGATGTACAGAAGTATACGTTTGTGATCATAAACGTTTTAGGATCGTGAACGGATAACGATTGTGACATCCTTTTTTACCTTTTTCCCTACGTTCGAGCCGTTTAATACATTCGAGTTTCATTTCCTCTTTCTTTCTCCCGAAAGTATATCTAAACCACCACATCAATTTTGAATAACAACACTAACAAACTTCACTTAATCAACTTGAAATTCTACATAGAATTCCTACAGTAAAGTGGATGAATGCATAGCGACACTGATGCTTACAGTGATGACCATGTAATTGTTGTATAAAGATAAACTCATCTTAACATGAACGTTATGAATACGACAGACCGAAAGACATCACTGGCAAACAACTAAGGTTGTTTTTATTTTTCTAGGCCCTGTTGAATTAAAAAGTCGATTAGCAGTCTGACCCAGGGTTGAATTTATAACGTACGTTCTTGTTTCCAACATTACAGAGACTGAATTGAACTGCAATTTTGAAATTGACAAAGTTGTTTTGTCCGTTGAAAAGCTAAGCAATGATTCATATTAGAGCCGTAAACCTTTTCAAAGAGAAGAAACTGCTGCTCGAGTTTTGGCTTGACCCAGGGTTAAAATTAACCGGCTTTTAAACAACCGGGCCTTGTACTCAAGTGGACTTTATCATAGTAGAGTTGATTTACTTTGAATTTGCTTACACCACTAGCTTTACAATTAATACTGATTTTGAACCCAAGCATTATAAAAGTTTTAGTTTTCTGGTTACTAACCTCTGACACGAATGCGAAGTGAATCTGATGCACTGCCTGCTCTGTTTGTTGCTGTGCATGTGTATGTTCCCGAATCACTGATCGAAACTTTGTCTATCCTTAATGTTCTGTTATTTTCTTTCAAGTATTTCAGAGGAAAACTTCCAACGCCATTTTTACTCCAGGTGATTGACGGGGTTGGGTCCCCACTGGCGAGACACTTTGTTGTGTATGCTGTACCAAGTGCTGGGGATACATCGTAGAATGCGCTTGTTATCCGAGGAACAACTATGGAAGACGTTCATTGTTAGCATGAATTTAGGTAGACCTTGCTAAATGAGAAAGAGAAAGGAACAAAAATTGTCAAAATCTTTTAAGATTCTTTGTTTTTTGAGCTATAAAACATTTAATGTTTAAACTGATGACGTCACAAGTGTGACAGGCAAAATTCTGCGGCCAATCCACAAACTTTGGACGAATTTAAACCAAACTTGGACTGATGATGCATCTTGGCAACTAACTTGAAACCAGGCCCCATTTCCTGAAAAGCAAACTTTCTGCTATTCCAAAAACTTTCACCAAGGTAATTAAACCAAATCTTTGTTTTTTCTTTTACACGATAACATGAACAGAAATTATGTTGTAAATTGTTGCACAACTTCTGGTTTGACGAAAAAACCTCATATCAAATGAAAAATTCTCATTTGGAGGTTGCAACCAAGTTTGTTGCCATAATAACGAAAGTTAGTAGTTATTCTGAAAAAACCCTGAGATAAATCATCGGCCCAAGTTTAGCTTTGATTCCACCAAAGGTTATGGATTTGCAGCAGATTTAAAAAACTGCAATTGTGACTGTCACACTTGTGACTCCATCAACTAAAAACCGACATTAAATGTTTTATATCTCAAGAACCATTAAAGATCTGACATAGTTTGTCCCCGCTATTCCTCATTTAGCAAGGTCTATCCAATGAGGTAATAATTTTTTTTCTTTTCATAGGCACTTTAACAGTTTCTCTTGGTTGAAAAACAGCCAATCAAGTCTTTGTATTTAATCTATATGCAAGACGTGAGCAGTTAGTAGGTAAAGCAATTCAGGACACAGTAAACGAATAGAATGTTAACTGTAGAAATAACAACAGAAAGAACAATGTGCAGACCCAACTGATAAAATACCTAAGGAAAATTGATTTAATTTGTTATCACACCCCTGCCTCTGGGTAGAAAAAGTGCAACAAGAAAACTTTCTTTTCAAGCTGAAGTTTTTTCGCAAAACAAACCCTTCGATAAAGAATTAATTAATAATAGAAGTCACTGCATATTCCGGATCCCCTGAGCAGCTTTATTTCGTTTTTTGTGTTTGTAATCTGCGATGTTGAAATGAAACAATCTGAAGAACGTTTTATCAAAAACGATTATGTAGCCGGTTTTAGTGCCGTTTTTCTGTTCATAACACATCTTTGATTCACATGTACAGCATTCAAACTCCTTCAGATTAAAAATTAATAAAACTTTTAAACACTATTTGGAAAAAACAATTAAACTTTAAGCCATTAGTACCTTTTTCGTTTTCTGGGCACCAAAAAATTACTCAAACATGCCGAAAGAGCTGAAGGCAAACACTATTAAATATAAGTTATTTTTCTACATGCCTACCATCAACCGTCAGCTTAGCTGTGGCTTTGTTTGTTCCAACAATATTCTTAGCTTCGCAGGTATAAAGTCGCTCATAAGTGCTACCTTTAGTGATCCTTATGACAGTTAACACATTATTACTGACAGAGTGGGTCGGCTCTGGGGCGAGACCTTCAAATAGCCACTTTATGCTTGGTTGAGGGAGTCCTGAGGCACTGCAGTTAAATGTTGCATTCTTCCCTTCAACAGCTATTGCATCTCTTGGGATCTCGGTAAATGTAGGAAAAACTGTAAGGAAGAAAAAGTGCTTTTTGTTTAACATTGTTTCCCTTTGTTACAGTACGTACAGTGAGGAAAAACATGTTTGAAGCGTAAAAGGTTGTAATGAAGGTATAACCAGAATGAAAAACTATTAAAGAGAGTCCATTTGCAGTCGACAAATAAAGAAACTAGTTATCATTATGCACATACAGCTTTTAAATGTCGTGTTTACTTCAAATTGCTATCTTCATCGAGATATGGTTTTCAGAATACTTCAAGGCCCAGTTGTTCAAAGGACGATTAGCCCTAATCCAGAGTTAATTACCATGACAACCAATAGGTTTTGTTAAGAGTTAATCCTGGTTTAAAGTTAATCGGCTTTTGAACAACCAACCCCAGGTGGTACTTATACATTATTAAGAGGTTTGACTGCTGTGCAATCAGCATTATATAGTATCAGAGAACAAGCAAATGTAATGGGTACAATAAATCAAGGGTAGATTTATTAAACGACAGGAAACTAAATTCTTAAACTTCTTTTACTATTTAGACATGACCACAGAGTCTTAATGAAAGGGGACACAAAGAAAGCTCGGAAATCCCATGCAGAAACTCTCTGGCTTTGCGGGGTCCTTTCTACCTGAAGACTCCGGGCATAACCGGTAAAGCCAGGTTCTGAAAACTTGGTGAACATTGAGTTGCAATTTTATGGCAAGTGCGGTTTTCAATCACACATACTGCGGAGAGACTTTATTACAGCCTAATTCTCTTTGCAGCTTTTATTCTTGAAAACCAAGAGGGGGTGGGGGGGGTTGTTCTTGTTGTCACCAGCTCTCTCTTGAAAACTTTTACACCATGAACGAAATTGCAGTTTTTGATCATTTCTTTGTGGAACTGTTTAGCAAGAATAAGATATATAAATTAAGTTGAAACTTGCCAAGTACTTGTAACCAAGCGGCGGAGGTGTCGACTCCAACCTCGTTCTCTGCTCTACATGTGTACCAACCGGTGTGATGCTCACTCACATTGCTGATATACAGCGTTCTGTTGCGATTCCCCAGTGACATGCTTCTTGTGAATTTTGGTTCGGTCTGTGAATGAACCTGCCAGGAAACGTACGCGAATGGATAACCCTTTACTTGGCATGTCAGGTTGAAATCCTCACCAAGGATTGCCGAAGCGTTCTTCAGAGGTGGTGAGATCTTAGCAGGAGCTGTGGGACAAAATAGGTGAAAAAAGAACCCTTTAGGACCTTATAGTATAGTTAGTAATATAAAAAGACTGCTAAGGGATGAGTCATTGATATAGTACAACTGAAAACCCCCAAGACCTTTAAACAACTCTTCCAAAACTTGCATGCATGCAAAGAGGTTTTCATGCATGCGTGCATGCATGCCACATGCATGCCACATGCATATAGAATGATTTGCAAGCATGCATTTGCATGCAGCTTGTGTGCGCTTGCATGCTGTATGCATGCATTTGCATGCTGCAAGCAAGTGCTTGCATGCTGCATGCATGCAAATCATTCCTGCATACATGCAGTTAGTACATGCTTGCTTCATGCATGAATTTAGATACTGTATGCATGCAGAAAAGTTTGCATTCAATATATTAGCACAAGCATGAAATTCAAGAATAGTATATGTACGATTAATCTGGGTATTGAACTGTTCGATCTTTGGCATCAAGTTATTCAATAACACCGAAATTTTGAATAAGTAAATTAGGAAATTAATGAAAATCTATAAAATGTTGGTTTTGCTCTTATTAAAGTTTGCTATTTTGTTTCAAGCATCACAAATTTCATCAACCCGGAATTTTGACTAGTATTTTAAAGAATTAAAAATGTAATATATATTATACAGTTGTCTCAGACTTGAGATTTGATAAAATTTGGCTGAAACTAAGGCTCCCAGCAGTGATAAAAATGTAGTGTAGTGCTGAAATTCGTCAAAATACAACACTTAGTAAGACGGAGTCAATGAGTTTTTATCAAAATTCAAGTTGCAAAAGACTATGTATTCATTTCATTAATAATTTCATGATGCTTGACTTCAGCCTTAAATTGTTCATTCAGTCTGGCTCCCATCTATTTGGTGGGCTGCATGCGTGTATGAGGTCGGACTGAAGGCAGTTTATCGCCAAGAGCTTGTCTCATCTGTGTAATGTAAATGTGTTTCGTTGGTACTTCCCTGGTGATAAGAAAAAAAAAACATTTAAAGCATTAGAATCGTTAGGCAAAATTTTCGAAAAAGGCCCTGACAAGATTTGCTCAGAAGCCAAACGAAATTGCGACGAGGATGTAGTTAACGATTTGTCCATTTACTTACAAACCAGTACAAGACTTAATGCTCTTTTTGCATGTTTCAAAGGTACTCGTGATGATCAATACCTGCTTTTTATGTTGCCAGCGTTTTAAAAATAACAGATTTCAGATCAATCGCAGTGCATAAGTAAACCATAAAACTCTTTCCTTAGATGTATCTGCTTCAAAGAGTGTAACTTCAAGATTATGGTTTAATTATACCTTAAAGTCCTTATCAAGCTTATTTTTTTTACTTTTTGGATTAAAACTGTTGTCATTTGTGAACTCAAATTTCAAAT
>JAOBAT010119368.1:0-13645 GCA_026413305.1 Hydrozoanthus tunicans
TGCAGATGTTAGAGCAAAGGCAGCACCTTCTCCTCAGTTGTTTTAAGACCCTGAGTGAAGGTCCGGCACCAGGAATCAAACCCGGGCCTCCTGCACGAAAGACTGGCGCCTTACCAACTAGGCTAACCAGGCAGCGGTGAGCCTAGTTGGGCTATTGGTTAAAAACGTACAACTGTCTCATTGTTACTCATATAACCAGGGTTTTTGTTTAGGTTTGTAATAACAGGGACCTTTAAATGTAAATAATAGGGACTGTTATCATCCATCTCCAAGATGTTGGGCAGGGGTATGGTATATGGGTATGATTCATCCAGTGGCCGCCCTACCAGCAGTTCCGCAGGGCCTCCCTGAGAACATTTTAAACTTTATTTTTCTCGAAATAACAAATCAATGACAAAACCGGTTGACTTTTTAAAATCCCACATGAGTTCTATCTGGTACAAAATTTGCATAGAAAAAGCTGGGACAAAAATCACAACCACCAAAGGAGGGCATGGTGTCCCAGCCCTAACAAAAAACATATAATTGGAATGAGAGACAGCCAGTCAAAATTTTACAGCTGGAAAGAGGAAGAGCTTTATCCGAATGGGTGACACAGGTCGGAAAGTAATGTGCAACCCTTCAGGAATAACTGGGAATAATTATTTATGAGTAACAAAGGAAAAGGTTTGCTAGTGCCAGGAGATGATTGGTTTCTGGTTGTTGTCTCAGAGTGATGTGACACACAACAAGTCTTAATATATTATATGCAACAAAGAGACTAATGACAATAATATTATGACTTTTTCTAATTTTGGTGTATTAGGAACTGTAATGGTCACTGACCATGTTGCTGCAAAGTTTGTGCCCTGTTGCACTGGCCATGTAACGCAGCGAGGTGAAGAGGGGTCCTGCCACTCTTACACTGCAAGAACAAGACACGACTCATCAGTTTATCTGCATCACAAAATAAAGAATTTTACTACTGACAGCAAGCTTAACAGCAAATCAAAGCACTCAGCCTTGGACTATAAGTTAACATCAAATGATTTTATTTAACCAGTAGTTTCAATATAGTTTCAGTTGACTTATTTCATTCATGTTAATCAGCTGGCTATAATAAAATCATATCAAAATTAACAGATCATAAAACAAAACACTCAACTGGGCTAGCTTAATCAGTGACATATAAAAACTCTAGTGGAAACATAGCAACATCAAATGTGGACAAGCAGAGGAAAGCTAGCATAATTTATTCAGAATTTGTTCAAGTTTTGAAGAGAAAGCTCAGTCTAACTAGAAGCTGTCTACCTCAAGAGACTGTAATATGCAGGCTAATAATAGATAGGGTAGCAAATGGTCTCTTAAAAATGAAAGTCCTGCAAGCTATGGCTGGTCCTAAAAATCACCGCAGTGTTTTTTTGTCAAGTTTGAGGTCTCATATTTTTTGTTTTTCTCTCTTTGACAGTCTCGGATTTTGTCACAAAATGGCTCCCATTCTCTGCTTTTCCAGTGGAGCCCCCAAACCTCTATGTTGCTTCAAATTTGTTTCAAATTTGTTTCATGAGGTCTCAAGATTTTAAGTCTTGGTCTCAGTTTTTTGGATTGTATCATCTCAGTCTCTTAATACTCATTGCTTTTCAAAGTCTCAGGATCGGATTTTAAAAGGGCTGTAATCTGGCATCTTGGACAGTTTCAGATTTAACATTTGCTATTCCTAATAATAATTATTATTATTGCAAAACTTAGCACAGTTACTAAACAATCTGTTAGGCAAGCGAAAGCCGAACACTGTTTGTTACATGTGACTTCTTGAAGAAAATTAATTTGGTTAGTCTGGTTCAAAAGATGAGCGCTCTTGGTTCATGAGTTCAAAACAAGTTAAAATTTAGTAAATTAGGGATTAAATACCTGTAAATTTGGGTTTGCTCCATCATTTAATAAATGTTCTAAACAGCTGTCGCCACGGGGTGATGCTGAGGCATAATGAAGGGGTGTCTGGAAAATAATTTACTTGTCAGTGAACTGCAATTTTTGCACATTCTGAGAAATGTTTGAGACCCAATGAAGATATTCAAATTAGAAGATGATCACAATTTCTTCAACAAAATTTTAAAGTATCTCAGAGAAGTGTTTTAGTGGTCCTATTGGTTTCTGTTTTTGGTCTTGAACATATTATAAAATTAATAATTATAATTACAAGGTTATTGTGGTCAGTTCACCAACTCTAGAAACTCTGAACAGCTGCAGTAATTTGCATGTATCCAGCAAAAAAGTTTTTAAAAAAGTTTGTGCATTCACTGGATGGACATCAAGGGTTCATTAACGTCTTTTTCTTTTTTCAGACATGACATAAAATCGAGTAAGGGTAACCAACTGCCAGTCTTCCCTCAGCCCAACACAATTCCTTGAAAATAAAAAATTTGGGCCTCCATGGCTTGGCAGGAGGTCGCAATGCTGTCGCCAACTGCGCAAGTCAAAGAATTGTGTTGGGCCGAGGGGAGACTATCAGTTAGTTACCCTTACTCAATTTTATGTCATGTCCAAAAAAAGAAGAAAAAGGCGTTAATGAGCCCTGGACATAGACATACATACCATTCCTCTATGGTTTGATGCATTGACGGACGCACCATAACAAATCAACTCGCTAATAACAATCTCCTGGCTGTTTAGGCATGCAATGTGCAGTGGAGTGTTTCCTAAGCTATTCTGAGCATCAACCTGAAAAAGAAAACCATTTATAATACAATAAAATCATCACAATAGTCATATTCTTGTATATCAATGAAGTGATTAAAGACCTTGATAATACAGTTGCCTAACTGATTAACTGATAAGAAATACTAAGAGTTATAGTATCTTAGACCAGGGGCCAGTTGTTTGAAAGCCAATTAACTATAAATCAGGATACACTCATAACAAAACCTATCAATTGGTTGTCATGGAAATTGCCCCTGGATTAGCAACTGTGAGGGGAATGATGTTTACGAGAAAATACAAGTTTCTAATGTGCTAGCTAATATCGAGTTACAAAAACATTTAAATACTATGACCAGATGATAAATGAAAAGAAAGAATGAAAGATTGAATTTGTTTCACTTTTTGTTTTTCAGATTCTGCAGTTAAATATAAGAAGTTATTACTGAGTATTGAGTATTGTATATATATCACGATTACAGTCCTTTGTTTCAAGCATTTGGAAAAGCATTTCTTATACTTCTCTTTTGTATTTATATTTTGGTAATTAACAATGAAACAGAAAAGAACGTACCTCAGCCCCTTGTTCAAGTAAAAGTCGTAAAGTGCAAAGCTGACCGCCAGCAGCAGCTGCATGTAATGGGGAGTAGTGCTGTTGGTAATAATGTAACAATGCTTCAATTAGTTGAAGAAATTATTATTATTGATTCACAAGTTGAAAGCTGAGAAAAAATTCTGAGTAACTGAAAGTAATCAAACCCGCAACCCTCTGATTACCGGTCAGATGCTTTATCCACTGAACTACAAAGACTCATGCTGTTGGTATGTAACAATGCCTCAATTAGTCGAAGAAATTATTAATGATTCACAAGTTGAAAGCTCAGAAAAAATTCTGAGTCACTGACGGTAATCAAACCCACAACCCTATGATCATCAGTCAGATGCTCTATCCACTGAGCTTCAAAGACTCATGCTGTTGGTATGCAACAATGCTTCAATTAGTTGAAGAAATTATTGATTCACAAGTTTAAACTCAGAAAAAATTCTGAGTCACTGACGGTAATTGTTCCTGCAACCCTCTGATTATTTGTCAGATGCTCTACCCACTGAGCTACAGAGACTCACATGGGGAGCTGAGTCACTGGTTAAGTTCTTGTCTATTCCCGCTTGAATTAATACTAAAATACGCTTACAACATCATATAACAAATAACTGTCTATTCCGGCTTGACATGCGTCTCACATACGTGTTTGATTCCTATCAGTGGCTCAAATTCTTCTTGAGCTTTCAACTTGTTAATCAACAACTTCTTCAATGCTTCAGTTAGTTGCAGAAATTATTGATTCACAAGTTGAAAGCTCAGAAAAAATTCTGAGTCACTGACAGTAATTGAGCCTGCAACCCTCGGGTTACCGGTCAGATGCTCTATCCACTAAGCTACAGAGACTCACATGGGAAGCTGAGTCACTAGTTAAGTTCTTGTCTATTCCCATTTGAACAAATAACAATCAACAACTATTGCTTCAATTAGCTTGCAAAGTTATCATACAGCACAAAAACAACTCAGAGGAGCATGTCCACTATAAGTTAAAATAACAATTTAAGTTTGTGGTAACTGATTAGTCAGGTATTACATGATTGTTACAAAATTATTTAAACTTAATTCAAATTCATTTTCAGGACCAAACTACATAGTTAGCTGACCCTTCAGTCAGTTGAGAGACAATCAAGGTAGTCTAGGACCTGCTTTACAGGTCATGGTTGATTGAGCCTTAACAGAATCAGAGATTTTTCATCGATCTCTCTACTGTATGTGGGCCCATTTTTCTTCAGGGTGTCCTCAGAATGAGTATAAGAAATAGAGATAAAGCACTACAAATAATCATTAACTAATATTCTTTAAACTATAATCTTTTGTATAACTCACCAATATACATAAAATCAACATGATTCTAAAGTTTGCTTATTAGTAAATTGACCAATGCAAAATCTATAATTGATAAATAAACTTTACCTTTTTGTCTTTACAGTTCAGTTCAGAGCCTGATTTAATCAAGAGCTCCAGGCAGTCAGTACGACCTATTATTGAGCAGAATATTGCAGTGAGTATTAAATGGTATACAAAAACAAATGTCTGCTAACAGGATAATGTTATACAATAAGTGAAAAACTGAACTCAACAAAATCAATTTAAGCAAGGAGCCTGCAACTCCTAGTAATTTTGTAATAAAGAAAAAGTTATGTACCAAAGTGAAACAAATCCATTAAAATCGTTATGTACCAAACAAAATCATTAAAATCGCTTAAGATGGTTATATAAAATAATAAAGGATAAAATATAAGTTTTTAAACACTCAAACGTTTTCGACTAAAAAATCATCTTCAGGAGTGTTTAAAAACTTATATTTTTAGCCTTTATTATTTTATAAAATCCAGACTCTAATTTTGTATTTCAAATATTTTAAGTTTAAAAACTGTCTCTTTGTCTTAGCTTTCTGGGCCCGGTTGAACGAAACCTGGATAAGCTATTCGCAGGATAAAACTTAATGGTTGTTACTAATAAATTAAAAAGCGTTTGACTTTTTGTTGATTTCTCTACCTCAGTTTGTTAAGTGAGTGGAAGACTCCTAAAGTAATGGTTTAAATGGTGTCAAATAACTTTCATTATAGTTTTACTGTTTAGAAGAGAAAGCGCTTATCTGGCGGATAGCTTATCCAGGCTTCGTGCAACCAGGCCCTGGACAATAGTGATGCTTTTTTTAAGATAATGAACAACATGCAATTTTATGGGTTTGGTTTTTCAAAGCTTAAGAATGATTATCCCCAGCCCCGGCTTAGTATTTAATTCATGCCTATGTTTCTTATAATCCAGTGACTCTCTTGGCTTTAAAACCTACATATGGTCAACATGTTGGTACTATTAGCTATATATATATGTAAAGAGCTACTGTAGTTTGCATCATTTGGACAAACACAGTGGCACCGTATTTTTGGTCCCCACTGTCTCATATGATAAACAAACTCACCCATAAATGCCGCCCAGTGTATTGGCCGTCTGTCTTTTTTATCCATTGCATTAACATTCCCACCAGTATCCATAAGAACTTGTACCATCTAGAAATAAACACTACACTTGTTAAAATACATTTCATTGTTGGCATGTAAAAATTAATAAAATGCTTACTGTACCTTTACTAATTCTGAATTTAAAAAATGCAAGTTGAACATTCCGAAAGTCAGAAAATGTGTCAACTCAAATGCATAATTTAAAGTTTTAATTCACAGAAATTAAAGTCTGTAACACTTAAATGTTGTATTCAACAAAGAATACAACATTTTTTCACTTAATCTAGCAGTTTTTATGCGGCTAATACAGTCCTGAATTTTAAACACTATCTTTACCCCAAACATTCATTTAAAGGCAATCTTAACTCTGACCATTTTAAATATCAATCCTGTGCTACAAGAGATGAAAACCGACATTGGAAGTACGATTTCATTACAATGTACTTGTAAGACTTAAATTATAGAACATAAAGTTCTACATAACATTAACAGTGGTTCTTAAAAAACTCTTCAGAGTATTTTAGTTAACTAGTATAATTATATAGTCAAATTGAATTTTCCACTTAGGGCAGCTATAAATTTTGAAAGACACACACCTCTCTATGGCCATTAAAAGCAGCATGGTGCAGGCTAGTCCTACCAGCTCTATCTGTTATGTTGACGTTGGCAAGGTGGGGAATGATTGACGCTGCAAGGATGAAAACAATTACAATTAAAGTAAATCAGCCTCACTGATAAATATGCTTAAATAGTAACAGTAGGCAGGATAATTGAAGAGCCTAGTGCAAAAATGACGTAAGTGACTTTATATGAAATGCTAAATTCTCCCAATGGTTTCTGAGAAATAAAAGGGATAATGTAGGGAGAATTGAGAACTTCATCAAAAGTAACTTATATCGTTTTTGCACTAAGCTCTTCGATTAGTATAATTATTAAGTAACTCTAGAGTCATACATACATAGAGCATATGGTTATTGTTTTTGACAAAAAAATCCTTTCTGTATAGCTTAATTCAGAGCTGTACATATGACATTTTCCTCTCTTGTTGTAACAGTTTTCCATTTTATTAGCAGTAATTCACAATAAACTAAATGACCTCGTTTGTTTTCAACTGTTTGTACAATCTTATCGGCCTGCTCAAGATTGCTCAATCCAAAGACACCTTTTTCAAAATAGTAACTGACTTGTAAAAAATGTTTTTATTATCCAACATTAATAACAACAATAATTAATACATAACATATTATTGTTTAATTTTTAAAACTTTTCCATTCTATCATCTTAATCATTTTACCCTGTACTATTATTTTCTAAGACTTTCCGACCTGTACCATTATGTGGAAACTTGTCATTTTTTGCACGGTGACTCTGATTAGTCCCTATAGAGTACCCATGGTTATGTGCTGTTTTAAACACAAGTATCAATGACCTGAATTGAAGCATTAATCTCAAAAGCCAATTATAATCAAAATAAATTTTAAGGACTTTTTTTTAAAAAAAAACCCACCAAATTCAAGATTGTGCAAGCACTGCTTCAAAGTCCAGGGCAAACGGCAAATTCAATTCTAAACATTCTCCCAAACAGGAAATAACATCAAACTAGTGTTTTTTATTATTTTTCAATTTACATGCCAATTCACTTCGTCAGTCTCAGCCTCTTCTTGGAATCAAACACACAAAACTTATTTTAAAAAATTTTCTGTATATTCGAAATTAATCAAACGTAATTACTATGAAATATAATATAGACCGATAGTAACATAAATTTAAGCATTACGAAAATTGTTGGAATTGGTTGACAATCTTGGCACCATCAATGTCAAATTTACAAATCATCCAATCTTTTGGTTTTTTACAATTTTCTAAATAAAAAATTCTGTCAACATTGATTACTTACATGCACAGTTGATGTTATTATTTGCTGCTGCAATATGAAGGGGAGTCTGCCAGTTCTTGTCTCTAGCATTGACATCTGCCGAATTCTTGAGAAGAGTTTTAACACATTCCTGTAGAGAAACAACAAAATTAAATTTCAATATATCTTCAATGCCATCTGGAAAACATGACAGAAAATGTAACTCACTGACAAACCAAAAAAATAGGCAGTCAAAGACTGCATGTGACTCAAGGCAGAATGCATAACAATGGTAATTTAAGTTAAGAGAATGAAAATGCAATTTTTTATGAGTAGCGACTTTAGTATTGGTTTTAACATAGTGAACTATGGTTTCAAAAGAAAAAGTCAAATATAATCCAATCTAATTCGTAACACGAGCCTTCATTCTCTTAGCCAGCAAGATCTCCTTGACGATGATCACATGTTTGAATAACTGCTAGGACTGCCTGCTTCTATTGGAATAGTTACAAATCACTCATTCAAACCGATGACATAGTGATGAGAGGCACCATAAGGCCTTTCATCACAAAAAATTAATTAGAACATATTAAAAAGTGCTATTGCCATACCGTACTTCCTGATGCACAAGCTCTATGAAGTGGTGTCAGCCATTTAGAGTCTTTTGTATTCACTCTAGCACCTGCATAGTTACAAACAAGACTTTTGTTGTCAGGGCTCGAAGTTTAAAAAATCGTTAGGTTGCTTTTTGGCGACCAATTGTAGAAATGTAGTTGCCAGATGCAAATTCTAAGTCGCCAGTTTGTATAATCAAAATAATGTTCAGGTTCCGCTTTTTGAAAATGTTTGATATCATTCAGCATGGCGTAGGACACACTCGTACAATTTAAATACAAAAATACAAAAACAAAAAAATAAATACTTCTACAAAACTATCTTGCCAAGCAAAGACATCCTCTGGAAGCTATGGCGCAAAGATTTCCGGCAGGAGCAGACAAACTTATTTCTCTAAGAACTTTCTGCTTGTGTGATTTGGCCCATTCTTTTACGAAGAACACAAAGCAAGATGAGACTATATAAATGTTAGTGCTTTATTGTACATCTGAATCATGCAAAATTCAGGTTGCCAAAGTGGCGACTTAATGCCAATTTTTAGTCGCCAAGGAGAAAAAGTAAGTCGCATTGGTGACCATATTGGTCGCAATTTGGAGCCCTGGTTGTGTATACTTGGAGCTGAAATGTTAAGTCCAAGTTAGAAATAAACAAGGGTCTGAAGGTGTTAAACATGGCCCAAAGCCAATTTCATGAAAGACCAGAAAGTTCACTTAAAATCTTGATCAATGTTGTAATTTCTTCCTGTAATTCTTCTTTTAACTGCTCTGAAACACTGGCTAGTTGTTTTTCTTGCCCTCACCACAACATTTCAGAACAGAAGCTCCCTCTTCAGCTGATGAGAATTTGGTATGATCAATGTTGACTTACTAAAATTAACTATGTCTATGAAAAAAACACAATTAACTTTCACCCCAAAATTTGCCAAATAGTGAATTGCTCAATTCACCCATGTTACCAGTTTTCATTTACAGTAAGTTTTTTATGTTTGATTAACTTCTATTTTCTCCTTGCAAAATGACCTATTTTGCACAAGTTACAGAAGGAGAAGTTACATGATAAACAGGATTAGGATGAAAACACTCAAGACATGTTGGGACCAACTTTAGGCATAGTTAATATATATGGACTGATTAGGAAACCATTGTTGTATGTCTTTGTTCACCATTTTCTTTTGTTTTTTGGTCTTGAACCTGCACAAAAACATGTAGAAAACACAAAAGCTTTTAAAATTCAAACCAGCAAATAGCCAGTCAAAATATTCTCACTAACACCTGAAACAAAGAATGTGCATCTTTGTACATTCTTTGTGTTTCCCTTTTGAGGTTTGCCGGCTTTCCTAACCAGTCCAAATATCAAATATGCTATAGGGGAACAGACACTTGTTTTTAAAAATAAATTAGTCAAATAATCTATATGCAATACTATAAGGGCTGTTTTGAACATCAAATTTCACAATATGTACTGAATCTAATACTAATGGGCAAATTCTATTGTTCTAGCTCATTTACATTAGATTCGGCACACAAGAAATTCTACATCTAAAACAGGCCTTACAGCAGTTAAAGTCCCTATCAAGCTTATTTTTTTAAGTTCCAGATAAAAAGTTGAACCCTTTAATAATAGTATCTTCCAGTTTTTAAATTACAGTTTACAAATGACAACAGTTTTAATCTAAAAAATAAAAAATTAAGCTTGATAGGGACTTTAAGAACAGCAATAATAACAAGTTGTTTCATGCCCATCAAATGCACAAAAATAATATTTAACTTTTTTTTATAACATTAAAGGTTATAATATAGGGAAATGGCTCCTTGAATTAACAGCTATAAAGCTAAATGAATTAGTTAGGGGGCCGGAAAATATGTCAGGAAACCAGAAAATGTGTCAGGGAGCCACACTACCATTTAAGGGAACCAGAATTAAACTGAACAAGCAGTTGTATAGACATACTTACCACTGGATATTAACAAAGTCAAACAGTCATTCTCACCACAATGTGAGGCAGCATGTAATGCTGTCCGCCTCTCTGCATCCTAAAGGTGGCAATGGTTCATTGTTATCATTGTCAAAACAACCATAAAATGATTATTTTTAATCAATTAATACTGTTAAATAAAAATTATTAAGTTCTAAGCAACATGATTCTCTAATCGTAGTTATTAGCTCATAAACCTTGAAAAGAAACATTTTCTCTGGTTGATGATTTAAAAAGAAAAAGCTTTTGGTTGTCAGCCTACAACCTTCAACAAGTAAAAAAGATGACTACAGAATCTAAATATGTAAAAAACAAAAGGTCTTAAGTAAGAACATAAAATATGGAGTATTAGAATTGTTGTTTGTATTTTCTGTTTCAGCTGTAGGCCAAGATTAAACTTTTTTTTGTTTTAAATTTCCATTGTCAGTGACTCTTACTTGGTTAAAATCACTTTAATTTATGGTTGAAAGTGTTGACAATCTTCTTATGGTAAAATTGCAGAAACTATTTCACTTATACCCTAATGAATTTAGGGTAAAAAAAAAACATTTGGAGTTTGTGCTTACCAGTTATCTATCAGCTTGTTTCAAATGTATATTCATGGAACAATAATTAATAAATAATACTGAAAAAATGTACATGCTTTTGAACACTATTTATGATCAACATTTTGCAGTTATTATGATCATAAAATCAATGCAGCACCTTGGTAATTATTTATTTGATAAACTTCCTAATGTACACTCTGGTAACACACATCTAAACACTGTTTAAGATATCAAGGCCTTCCTTGTCTCATTGGATTCATATAACTGCCGTTTTAGTTCAAAATAATTGATAATTCCAAAATTTATAACTGTTTGCACTTATAATTGATTTAATACTAATAGCATTAACAATTATATACTAAATCCTATAATACAAGCCTAAAAGTAGTAATTATTACTGAATTTTGACCAAATTTCAAAATAATCTTAATAAGCAAAAGTTTTATCTTGATACTTAATTTTGCTGAAACAAACTGAAACTTTCAATAAGAACTTTATATGGAATTTATTCTTAGAAGTTACTCTTGAGTTATAGGTATACAAACTGTGAAAAAGAATCAAGAATATCAAACAAAGTTTTTTACTTCTTGACACAAGACAACATTTTTATGAGCTATGTGACTCCAAATCTACACAAGAAAACCTCTCATAAGTGGAGGAAACAACTTGGCACAGTAATCATAACAACCCATATACCAGAACTATAACTAATAATATAAACAGACAGGTCTTGAATGAATTATTTATGAGTGAATATGAAGCAATGCTAATGTTAACCTTGAAGAAGACATGTTACCTATTGAAACAGAAATTATCTTGGGGTTTCCTGTGACTTAAATATACCTTACTAAAACTTAACAATGTCAAAATTGTAATTACTGTTCCAACAAGCCTGCTATGAAATGTAAATTAGAAACAGAGGGAAGAGTTAAGGGTTTAGTTTTGAGCGCTTCGTGCACAAGTCCGGCGATGGCTTTGAAGACTTGGACAGTCTCTCCAAAGTCACTGAAGTAAAAAAATGTATCTCTTTACTTTTTTCAAAAATTTTTGATGCCAGTTTTAGTCTGTGGTATATGAAAATTAACCCATGTCCTTTTTCCTTTGTGTTAGCTTGATAGGTTATACTAATCTAATGATAAGTTCAGTTATTGCAAAAAGGGCCATGTGTCAGATATATTTATGAATTAGAAAAAAATTTAAACTATCTGTTCCTTATAAACATTCAATTTAACGGCTCCTAACCTTCTGGTTGACTTAAATTTCATTAATTTCTTTCATCTTCACTTTAATTTAGCAAAAAATCACAGAAAATTTACACAGAATTTTCCACACAATTCATTATAACTTTTTCAAAATGACATACAAGTGTCTAACTTTTTGCAGACTAGAAGTGTTGAATTTTAAGGCTTCATTTTTAAAATGTATAAGTTATACATTTTCTCAATACCTAACTCTTGTGATTTACACATAAAAAATCTGAAATTTACAATTGCAAGTACAAATGCAATATAATCAACCACTTGCTACAAACTGAATGCCACCTGCTAAAATGATGTTTTAGCAAAATTACGACAGCTTTAAAAAATGTAATTTGGTCAATTTAAGTTTAAGTGAGGGCAATAGGAATGTTACAAGAAATTCAATCCAACCCGATTTGCTTTTTAAGATACTCAAGCGAAAACAAAATCATAGTTCTTGAAGGAAAAGCATCTTCATTCTGTCTGGTTGTTTATTCGCATCGATACACTGACAACAACAGCTGTCTTTACAAAAAGTAACGTGTATTATAATAATGTCTAATATAATTACTCCATTTCGTTAACAAAGCTTGAACAGATAGCGGTTCGGTTACCTGGTAGTTCACATTATCCCTCCTGCTAACAAGGGCCCGAACTTCTCCACTGTCACCATGAAAACAGGCCTGAATCAGGGGAGGCTAACAACAACATGAAAGCAAAAAAAACATGTCACGATTTATTCGACGCCAATGGCACAATCGAACTCAAGCCAAAAACTGGTGGAAGTCAAAAATTTGTATTTAATGGGAGAAGTAATAAATATCAAACCAAAACAACAGAGCAATAACTGTAAATGAGTTTAAATTCAAGATTCAATGGAGACCTTCAAACTATAACATCGCACCACGTATGCAAACGCTACAAAGTTTATACCTCCTCGGTCAGTTGTTGCAGTACCATGGAAGGCGGTAAGATGATCCTGTGCCAAATGCAACAGGAACTTGTTCTAACTGCAGCACTGTCAACTCTTCTGCTGGTTTTGCACTTGTACTCCTAAGATGAAACTAAACGTTTGAACTTTCATGAGTGGAACTAAAAACTGTTGGTCTCAAACGTTAAAGAATTCCTCCGGTAAAACCCATTTCAAACCGCTTCAAGCAAGCCGCCATCTTGACAGACGAACACCTTTGCTATGATTGGTTGTTAGTATCACGTGATCTTTTGAAACGCAAAACATGGCGCTTCATCGGACGAAAATAATATATACCAAAAGAGTTAGACTTAGAATTATATAACATGTTTAAAAAAAACAATCACTGTTATGTTTGTTAAAATTGCCCCGGGCATTTGACCAATTTTTTCAAATGCCCGGGGTTTGCCCGGGTGGGGGATGCCGCGGCTGGAATTGACTCGCGCATTAGGCGCGCGCGCTTATCACGCTAGCTACCCAGGAAAAAATTTCAGCCATCAATTGGTATTTTTAGGGTAATTCTAAAACTGAGAGGTACGTATTTTTTTAGGGTGGAAAATTTCTATGTCTTGGTATTTTTTAGGGTATTTCGGGGACTTTTCTGACGGTCATCCCTACCCTTTAGACCCCGGACTACCTCCTTCCCCACTCCCACCCCCCCCCCCCCCGACCCCGGGGATCATGGAGCAAGTGGCACATTGT